>JAWQEG010004253.1:0-76616 GCA_033782935.1 Petrolisthes cinctipes
CTATAACACCTCAAAACCGAAACTAAATGGTATGAGAGAAAGACAGGAAGAGAGAAAGAAAATGGAAAATCACAAGGGAAGAGAGGAAAGGTGAAAGGGGAAGTGAGATAGAGAGGAATATAATTGTATGAGAGAAAGAGAGGAAAAGAGAAAATGGGGAAAAGAAAAAGGGAAGAGAGAAAGGAAAGAGAGAAAGAGAGAAAGGGAAGAGAAGCAGACAGAAAGGGTAGAGAGAAAGAGAAAGAAATAGAAATGTATATGAGAGAAAGAGAGGAAGAGAGAAAGAAACAGGAATATAGGATTGTATGAGAAAAAAAAAGGAATAGAGAAATGGCAGAGTGAAAGAGGAAAATAGAAAGGAACAGAAGGAGACATAAAGAAAACTGGAGGAGAGGACAAAGAAAAAAGAAAGGAAGGAAGACAAAAAGATAAAAGTGGTGAGAATGAACGAGGGAAAGGAAAAAAGAGAATGAGCGTGAGAATGAAATAAAGAGCATGAGAATGAGTGAAAGGAAATAAAACAGTGAGCGAGAAAAAGTAAAAAAGAAGAGAAAATGACGGAGAAAAAGGAAAATTATTTAAAAATGAGAGAGAGAGAGAGAGAGAGAGAGAGAGGAGAGAGAGAAGGAGAGAGAGAGAGAGAGAGAGAGAGAGAGAGAGAGAGAGAGAGAGAGAGAGAGAGAGAGAGAGAGAGAGAGAGAGAGAGAGGATATACGATTGAGTAAGCGAGCGAGAGAATGGAAGAAAAAGAGAGCGGCGAGAAAGAGAGTGAACGAGAGAAAGGAAATTCGAATGAGTGAGTGAGCGAGCGAGAGAATGGAAGAAAAAGAGAGCGAGAGAAAGAGAGTGAACGAGAAAGGAAATACGAATGAGTAAACGAGCGAGAGAGAGAATGGAAGAAAAAGAGAGCGAGAGACAGAGGGTGAAAGAGAGAAAGGAAATACGAATGAGTGAGTGAGCGAGCGAGAGAATGGAAGAAAAAGAGAGCGAGATAAATAGAAAGTGAACGAGAAAAAGGAAGGAAGAAAGGGAAAGACAGACAGACACACACACCGAAAGAGATAGTCCCCGGGTACACTATTTTCATTGGTTTTATTGGTTTATTGGTAGTGGTGGTGGTGGTGGGCGAGGAACAAAATAATGCTGCTTGATAAAATTATGATCGACCTTTGTTGTGGCAAGAAAGAAGGGTATGGAAATGTTAGCAGGTTTCAGGGACCACCCAACGTTAGTATATACAGTTAAAAAAAAAAAAAAAAAAAATATATTATATATATAAAATAATAACAAAAATAGTAATAATTATAACAATAACAATAATGATAATAACAATAATAATAGTAATAATAAAGATAATAATAATAATAATAATAATAATAATAATAATAATAATAATAATAATAATAATAATAATAATAATAATAATAATATTAATAATAATAATAATAATAATAATAATAATAATAATAATAATAATAATAATAATAATAATAATAATAAAATAGGTCAATACTTTGCTTCTCTATTCCTTCCTTTCAGTGTAATGGGATGTCGTATGTAACAGGATTTAAGGATTGTAGTTTACACCATACTTATATTATTTATTTTTATTCAGGCGAAAATATCCCAGTTCGTTTGTAAGGGTTAAATTCTTGGCTCGTTTCGTAATTGTAATACACGCTAAAACAAAATGACACCAAAAAATCAGCATAACTATGTTTAGGTACGTCCTTATCTGTGACATACAAACACAGCACGGAATGAATGCTAAAGGTGTATTATCTAAGGTCTTAATTATAACTTAGAAGAAACTCTGTGCATTTTCGCCACGATTTAAAATAATGCACTATAATCTGTTTGTGATTCGATATGCATGGAGGGCCACATCATGAATCCTCCAAACTCTACATAATATAGGCCATGTATGTAGGAAACAGACTATATATATATTTTTTTTTTTCTCTCTATATCTAGAAAGATGAGGACTAAAGGCTGTGAGCCCGCTTGTCGTCCTCATCTGCGTAGTACAGTGAGAGAGTAGTCCAAAATCATGTCCAATTTCGTTCGAGATGCCTAGACACATTGCGTTTGAAGGAGCATAAGTCATAGTAAGTGGAAAGATGGATGAAGGTAGAGTGTTCCAGAGTTGACCAGTTGTGTATATAAAAGACTGAGAGTACGGTTAACTCTTGCATTTGGGAGTTGGACAGAAAAGGGGTGAGAGCGAGAGGCTTGGCGAGTGTTGCATGCTGTCCTGAGGGGAGGAAGCATATATTGAGAGAGTTCAGAAGAGTAATGTCCAGTGTAACAGTGATAGAAGAGAGAAAGTGATGCAACATTGCAGCGAAGAGAGAGAGAGAGAGAGAGAGAGAGAGAGAGAGAGAGAGAGAGAGAGAGAGGTTTTAGTGAATCGGTAAGAGAAGGAGAGTTGATGAGACGAAAAGACTTTGATTCCACCTTGTCCAGGAGTAATAGTGTAGGGTGGAATCATCGGCATAGGAGTGGATAGAGGAAGAGGTACAGGTAAGAAGGTCATTAATGAAAAGGAGAAAGAGGGTGGGTGATAGAACAGAACCCTGAGGAACACCAATATTAATAGATTTGGAAGAAGAACAGTGACCGTCTACACAGTAACTACAGAACGGCCAGAAAGGAAATTCGAGATAAAGGTGATCTGGATTTCGGTGAGGAAGAGAAGATAATGTTTAGCGGAGAAGAGGTGGCGTTCAACAGAAGAGAAGTTGGAGGAAAGACCACGAATGTTGCAGAAGTTTATAAAGAGTGAGTAAGGCAATGGTCCAGGGCATCTCGGGGGGTTATCAACAAAGGGTCCAGGCTGAGGGGAGTTTACTGCCCATCCCCAGGGGCATCCGAGGCTTGATTTTTAATTCTCTTCATAATTTTTTATTTCTTTAATTTGGGGGGATATGTATTTTGACAAAGGGTGTGGTGTGTAGTTTGTTTGTTTTTATTGTGAAAATAATAAGAGGGTGATGTCTTTGGGAGTATGTTGGGATACTCTCAGTGTATGTGAGACACAAAAAAAGATCAGCAAAGGTGGACAGACAGGTGAAACGGGAGTTCCAACCCTCTCTATCACCAGTCCATCGTCCACCCAAGGAGTGCTGCCCTGTTCGGCTGGTGTCTCCAGCCTCCTCCTTGGGAGTATGTTGCTGTTTATGTGATTGTTGTTGTCGTTATCGTTCAATTCACCGACATTAATTAAGGGGAGATTTTCTTGTTTGCAAATTGGAAGGCTACTGATTCCTCCTAACTATACAGACAGACAGACAGACACATAGACAGACAGATTGATATACATACTGTACAGACAGACATAGGCTACAAACATACAACTAATATTATATCATTAAATGGGGAATAAAATCTCAAAATAAGATGATGATGGAGTAGGAATATAACTCATAAGAGTGTGTGACTAGTGAACGTGAATGAGTGAAGGGACAATGTAAGCGAGTTTAAGCGAGTGGCAATTAAGGAGTGAAAATAGGGAAGAGAGGGAGTGTCAGCGCATGCAAGTGAGAGGTAGAGAAGGAGTGGAAATGAGTGAGAGAGCGAGTTACGAAAGAGAATGAGTGAGTGAGTGAATGAATAAGTGTCAGGTACAGCGAAGATGTGTGTGAGGGAAAGTGAGTAGCATTAAAGGGTAAAATTGAATGAATGTGAGTAAAGAGTGAGTGACTGAAGGCGAGAGTGAAGGTGAGTAGAGAGAGTGAAAGTGAATGTTGAGTGAAAGCGGGTGTGAAGCAGAGTAAAGAGTTAAAGTGAGTATGTGAGTGAATGAAGACGAGTGTGAATGTGAGTAAAGAGTGAAGGTGAAGGTGAATGAAGGCGAGTAAAGACCGGGTAAGAGAGTGAATGAAGGTAGGTGTGAAGGCGAGTAAAGAGTGAGTAAGAGAGTGAATGAAGGTAAGTGTGAAGAGTGAGTGTAGTGAGTGAGTGAGGGAGAGTATCTGCTAACAAGACTCTGTAACTAAAGCCTTCCAGCGGTGCACAAATTGGCATGTAAACACAAATCTCTCTCTCTCTCTCTCTCTCTCTCTCTCTCTCTCTCTCTCTCTCTCTCTGTATGTGTGTGTCGTAGCTTTCTTTTCCATCTCGGTTTTCTCCCTGCATGGCTCCTATCTTAATTATTCTCTCTCTCTTTCTCTCTCTCTCTCATTTACACAATTTCATCACCAGGGGCCCCAGCCAAATTATAACAAGATCACAACATGTACCAAAAATAACAAGATCACAACATGTACCAAAATATAACAAGATCACAACACGTATACCAAAATATAACAAGATCGCAACACGTACCAAAATATAACAAGATCACAACACGTACCAAAAATAACAAGATCACAACACGTACCAAAATATAACAAGATCACAACACGTATACCAAAATATAACAAGATCGCAACACGTACCAAAATATAACAAGATCACAACACGTACAAAAATATAAGAAGATCACAACACGTATACCAAAGAATACTAATTAGTCTTCCCAGCTTCGTTGCGGGAGGTCTAAAGCTCATGGAAATCATAGAGGTTGTTGTTGTTGTTGATGTTCTCCCGGGGCAGAATGGCCTCCTGCCCCACAGACCCCCGGTACGCTCTGGTCCCAGTGAAAAAACAAATTAAAATAAAGGAGGGGCTGGCCCTATATGCCTGGGCTACCGAAGCACATCCCAGTTAGATGAGACCAGAGCTACTGGACCAGGGAGTCTGGGGGCCTCCGACCGCCAGGGAGATTGGGGGGAAGGTCTTTGATCCCACAGCCAGTGCTGTGGGCCCAGTGCTGTGGGCAGATCTCGTCAAATCCACTTGAAAGTGACCAGATCCTACAACAATCTTTAATCTAGCCCTGTGGGGGATAACTAATATTCACAAAGAATAAATTCAGCCCCCCTGGGCAGAAATCATAGAGGTTTGACTTCATACTATCCCATTCTGACTGACTGTAGGCTACATTTGATAAACAAGCAATTCTCTAAATGTGATGAAATCGGTATGGCATCAAATCGTTTCCAGCCTTCGTGCCAAGAATGAGTTAAACGAATTTCTAAAACACTAATTGACGAAGAACTGGCGCACAACATTTTTATATAACCACTTACAATACTTACGACGTGTAAATGGAATCTCTCTCTCTCTCTCTCTCTCTCTCTCTCTCTCTCTCTCTCTCTCTCTCTCTCTCTCTCTCTCTCTCTCTCTCTCTCTCAGCAAGATATGGGTGGGCAGGAGGAGCAGCAGCAGAAATCTTTTGAGGCAGCCATCGAGGTGCAATACTTTTCACACAGACCACCACCGTACACATGCACAAACACACACACACGCAACCTCGTACTTTACACTTCCTTCACCCACCAAGACCGTGCCTCCACCCTACACACACACGAGCGTAAGATGCAGCCACACTTGCCCCCGAACATTGTCCGAAACATTGTGCGAAACAGTTTTGCGGACATGTTCGATTACATGTTTGAAACACCATTGTTCCGAAGATGTTGACAGTATGGTTCAGAAACATGTTCGGAGGTCTGGTGTGGACCTTTCCTCCTTCGAACATATGTGTACAGTTGGACACAAGAATTTGTGCATATCAGAAAGTCTATATAGCCAGAGTGTAAGAACATCTTATTGTATACAGTTGCTTTCCTATGTGATAAGCATATTGAAAACAATAAATAAATAAAGACCAGCAGAGGTATCTGTCTTGCCTACCAAACACACCCAACCCTCACATCCACCCACCCTCACATCCACCCACTCCTCCACGTCCACCCTCCCGTTCCCTCCATCCTCCCTGTGTTCCACCTTCCCTGCACCGGGTTGCTGGTAACTGCTACAGTACTATGATGTTCTTTTTTTAAATGCATAGGCACACATTATTTTATCAGCCTCATCCTGTGCCCTGGCATACACTAGAGGAATCAAGGAGCTCTGATGAACCAAAAATATACTCCCCCACCCCCACTTTAAAGAAAACTGAGGTCCCAAGTAACAACAATAACAAGTAGGTAAAAAAAAAAAAAAAAAAAAAAAAAAAAACACACACACACACACAACTGCAGTATCACTAATAACAATCCCATCTCATAAATACGCCAATGAAAATTTTAGGAACAACTCGGCAGAAAGCAAAAATAATACTATATAGGTATAAAAAAAGGCAAAAATATCAGCATCTGGCAACCCACGCTCGGCCTGGTTCCTAATATCCGGACTTCACACACCCACCTACCTACCTACCCACCCCAGCCTCCTATACTCTCTCTCTCTCTCTCTCTGGCCTGGAGATGGTGATGTGCTCATGTTTTCACCTCAGGGTTCGAGACTTGGAGATCAGTTCAGTCACTACACGAAATAAACTATATGAACAATATAATGAAACTGGAACACACACACATATTCTCTCTCTCTCTCTCTCTCTCTCTCTCTCTCTCTCTCTCTCTCTCTCTCTCTCTCTCAGTTGGCAACTTGTCCACTGACTTACGAAACAACCTAATCCCTCTCTACCAACCTCCTCACCATCACCACCAACATTTACTTTCTATAACGCCCCCACTCACTCACTCACCCATCCATCCATCCATCCATCACCTTCATCACCTTTCTCCCATCCTTTGCATTTAATTCTGGTTCACACAACTACGGTTTTATACTTTTGAGTCACTGAGTCACTTCGATGGCGTCAAAAAACATTCACCGATTTCATGGTTCTAATGTTACTTAAGGGGAGATTTTTTTGTTGGTAGGTCTGTGGTTCCTCCAAGCTATGCCATGAAACAACAGACCCCGTATTTGTGACATTGAGGTGATTTGTTTCCTGGCATAGATTGGAGGAATCAGTAGCCCACCAATATACAACCAAGAAAATTTCCCTGTAAGTGGGAATTGACTGAAATTAGGCACCGCAACAGCGAGGTCATATGGCGCCCGAGGACGAAGGTGATTGAGAGGTGGGAGAGTAATCACAGAAGGTAATAGATGTAAATAAGGGACAGTTGGAGAAGTGAAAGTCCTTTCCTTCGCTAATTTGTAAAGTTAAACGTTTGTTTGCATCCTGAAAGTACGAATAACTGATGATAGACGAGAAGGCTGAGTGAGGACCATCAACACACAACACAAGGTAAGGAAATCATTCCGGCAAATGATCGCTTAATGACTATGAGTCCAGTTAGCGTCTCTGACCCAGTATTGAAGTTGTCTGGGGTCTCATTTTCTCACCTCTTACCCACACCAACTAATTATTATCATCATTATAAGTATAAATTCATTCTGTGTATCTACCAATGTGATAATATGACTGGAACTGTGTGTAGACTCCATATGACCGATGAATGTTTCGAATGGAGCTCACAACTCGGGGTTTGGAGTTATGGCCTCCGGGAAAGTTCACATATTAGTAGTGGCCCTCGTGGTTCTGTTGTTGTACAGTAATCATCAGACAACACAAGCGGAGAATTAGCCCTCCTTGGTATTTTGGTAACTAAATTCATGATTATGACCAGACCACCGAGACCAGTTAATATTAATGCATTCATGCACCAGGAAACTCCGGAACCTCCATTACTCACATCACCCTCCATAAGTTTGAGAAAACACATTTTCAGAACTTTTCAAAGGTTTGAGTGCATATGCAAGAACTGCTTGTAAAGATAACAGAAGAATCTTACAAATATATTTTCTTGCGCCGCGAAATTTCCATACTTCCGGACCCAGCTTCATGCAAAATGAAGTTGTCCAATTTATATACGCATGTGTGCAAGAAGGACTCTTTTTTTTTTTTTTTTTTTTTTAAGCTCTTTGCTTATGCAACACTGTAAAACTACCCTGGTTGGCCTGGCTGGTGTTGCACGTTCCTGAAACATGTGTTAGGCTTTAGCTCCCTACCATATAAAGAATCTCACAGTGCAGATGTGGATGATGCTTCCTTTTCACTCTTGGCGCCCCTTCGGTTCCCCAGCTCAGCGTCCCCACTTTGTTCTGTGTTTGCTGTCCCTCCTTTTTGTTGCCTTTTCCCTAGTCCTACTGGGTCTACCAGGCCTAGGGCTGTCTTCCTTCATTAATTTTTCAGTTTAAGTTCTTTCCACTTTTGAGATGTCGAACCAATAGATGCAACCAATGTCAAATAAGTATCAATGGCGATTTTTTTTTAGTTACCCCATTAACATCTTGTGAAGCTTCATAAGGGTGGCAAAGCACTATTATCCTCAATTTTATTGTAACTTAGACAAGTATCAGTGAATATTTGCACACCTATTATACCACGACCTACCCTTACTGAGCAGTGGCCCATAGATATATTGAAATAGTTTGTTTCCACACATACAAGGACGCATTATATTAGGATGGAGGGCCTATGGTAAGCATAGAGACATCATGAAGGGTAACTTACTGTTTTGGATGTACAGTCGTGGACATAAGTCTCAATACATATATGGATAACTCAAACAAATTACGGACTAATGTTTTCACGTTATTGTTTTGAATAGTGAGCGAGTGCGGTAACTGCTTGTAGTAAATTTGAAGATAGTACTAAACCTACTAATTGGAAAGTTTCTCCGCTAACAAACAGAGGGAAAGAGAAGCTGTTAAACTTTTACAGTTGTCACCCAATGTGGATGAATATAATTGTTCACAACTGTACGTACAGTCGGCAAAAAAAGTTTCGTTACCACCCCCTACGTTAATTTTAACATGGATAAGAGCGGCAGGGTTGGTACTCAGCCGTCTGAGCAGCTGTGCCTCGCGGGCCGCGGCAATAACAACTTAACAGAAGGCATTCCCTTTCTTTTTATATCAAAAGTTTAACTGATTTTAAATTAAATTTTGAGTGTTCAAGAACTATTACTATTTAACTATTCATCATTAAACATAAAGAAATACGTTTGAGTATTTTAGAACAAGAATAACCTTGAAATACCCAGAAAAAGAAGCACTGGGTAAAAGTACGTCATTCCTACTTGCCTACCCATTAGACACTGAGGGGTCCGGGAGAGTGACGGAGGTATATATGACACTCGCGCCCATGGAGGTAGTATAGGTGGAGGCGCCAGTAGGACCTAATTTGTGAAGCCACCAATCTGTCATTTCCGGCGCCTTCAAGATGGCGCATACCTTTGTATGTCAGGTCAGAAGTCCACTTTTACTGAAACATATCTTGGTGTCCGCCATATTGAAGGCGCCGAAAATTACAGTTCGGCGGCTTCATTTTACTCCCCTGGATTAGTGAGCCATGGCGACTCCACCTATACTACCTCCATGCTCGCGCCACACCTGACTCACCAGTCAGGCCTACCAACATTACATCACACTATTAAAAGGATGGTAACGAAACTTTTTTTGCCAACTGTACATCGTGAAAGCATAATACCGGCAATGACGTATGGATCGAGACCTGGAAATGCACAAAATCGACTGAAAAAAAAAAAAAAAAAAAATACTACAATAATTCATTCTCAGAGACATGATAAAAATACAGTAGGTCTATGCTTTATAAACTTCGTCTGGGACTTCTCCAGGGGCAGGACAGAATAGCGCCCTTGTCAGCCCTCAGGGGAATGTTCGTGAAGGAACAACAGGTCAATCCATATGAATGAATGAATGTCATCATCATTACTTATGGTATTTATAGTCCAGAAGTTCCTAGGCAGGGACAGTCTTTGTTTGCAAATATTTCTATTTTGTTGCTCCACTTATCTATTTGGAGTCTGGTGTTGCTGTGCTTCTCTTGAAGTTCAGTATGTGAGCCTCTTTTATCTCTATTTCTTGCTGCATATCCTACTCACCTCCATTTCTTCATTCCCGGCCGGTAACTATAAAGTGAAGTGTCTGAACTGAGAACTTATTCTTAGGTATTAATACAGTTGGCATTGGTGATAATTCCATGGCTGTGATGTGTAACTGGTAGTGGTGGGCGTATCGATACTTCCGATAACACCCGTTCTCGAAAGCATCGATACTGATTGCGTGGTATCGAATATTATGAATACTTGGTAAATTTAGCTCAAATTATTATTGCCAAATATTGACACATCAAAAACATATTTTGCGTCTGGCACCTCCCTCTGACTTCAGCGTGTGTTTGTGTGTAGCGGTATTTTTAAAGGGAGTGAGACAGGTGACTTGTTATCACGTATGTAATATGCAATATATTTTTCTAAGGATGTCTTTCTAATCATTTATACCGGAAGTACAGTACAGTACTCGGTATCGGTACTCGATACCACCGATACACATGTGAAAAAGGCTTGGTAATTTGGCACTAGTAACTGGGGCTGACCTGATACCCCATATGTAGAAGAAAATTTAATGTAATCAGTGATCAAAATCAGGGAACCTTGGCTGTAGTAGGCTACTTCCCTGGGCTGTCTATCATTATTACCTACTGTACAGTGTAATACAAGACTAGCAGTATCAATTTGCAAATTTCATCATTTTTAATATCTTTACTAAACAAATAAATGCAAGATGTATAAACACTTGAGGGTCACGGTTACTGAACTTTTTGATGAGGAAAATAGCCCTTCATCAAAACTTAAAATAATTATCTTTTTTCCACAGATGAATAACAAGTAGTAAACAGTACCTTTATTATGGTTTACAGGTAACGAAACAAAAACTATACACAAAAGTAAGTAAATGGTATGCTGTACAACTATAATTTATAATATATCAAAAGAATACAAATTTTTTAAATGATACATAAAGCTTTTTTAAACAGAGGTTTCTTCATGTACAAAATAAGGAAAAGGAAGAATTTCAAGTTTATTTTTCACTGTTTACGCAATAATAATGGTTCTACTATCACCACTTATAAGAACACAGGTATTTTTTTACACTCCACTAGTAAAGTACTCATAAATAACTCCATTCTGTTATCAAGTATTGCATGTCACTATAAAATATATATCTGCTTATCTGTGACTTTGTACAACACCTAAGTTAAGAGGACTCAGATTTACAAAACAAACTCTTGGTCTTCTTTTTTTTTATGTTGGAATACAGTACAGTACTTATAACTAATCCAAAATGAACTGTAAATGAACTGTTTGAACAAGTACAGTAAGTACTGTACATATATAGATGGGGAAAATTACTTCAGTTTTGCTTTTCCAACCATAAGAAAATAAATGACCACTGTCAACTAAGAACCCTATCATATGTCATACAGATCTGAACTAAGGGGTCTGCTAGTCAATATAAGGAAAGAACCTCTCTTTGGTAAATTGGAGTGATACTGAAAATGTACCTCCAAACTATGCCTGGAAACAAATCATCACAATGTTGCTAATAGGTGATCCATTTTGTGAGAGTTTGAGTATTCAGTACCCTTCCATTACCAAAATGAGGTTCTCCCCTGAACATATGCATGAAATTCTTCGAAGACATAACCACCCAAAGGTTATAAGCAAGAAGTGTCATGGGATGAGCAATGATGCTGATTAGGAAGATGGCTCAACATACATTACATTGAGCCATTGTACCAGTCATCTTCATTACTCAATCTACGGCCTTTTTATAATACAACCTGAAGTTCCAACATTCCCCACCATCATACTAGTCCTTACTTTTTCAAATTATCTTTAGTATTGTTTTTGACAGATTTATGAACCAAATGTTAAAATGGTTTGGCACTTTGTTGTGTTCCTGATCATCTCCTACTCATTTAAGATTAGTTCAGTACAGGAGGGAAAGTTCTAAAAGAGAAACAAAACCAAGGAAGTCACTGGCTGGGAAATTCTTACAAAATAATTTTGTGGTGTAGCAACTATGCCAACTGTACAAAAGCTGCCCCCAGGCATAGTTCATTAAGTGCCAAACATTATATAATATCATAAAGAATTTGCATTTCATACATTAATTAAATGTTGTTTTCGATCGTGCATACATATAGGAATTAGGGCTGTCTTTATCACCCATGATTCGTTGCAGTTCTATACATTACTGTTGAGCCTAAGCTTTTCAGACAGGAATTCACTACTCATGCTGGCTGATGAATCGTTTGGAAATGGTGATTACAGTATTAGGTGGAGTACATTGCGTCTTTTTGTTGAAATAATTTGGCCGATGTCTAGTTAGACCTGTATGTGAAAAACATCTGTAAAAGACACTGAGAATACCTTTTTTGGAATCAAACACATAAAATGACATATTACAGTACCAGCACCAACCTAAATATCACTCCTTATCTGGAATGGATCCCAGATCTCTGTTGTGTTATATACAAGATATATTTATAGACAAGCAGGGCTCCCTAAATCAGCTTAGTTCTGGTCACATGTAATGCTATGCAGTACTGTATAAGAAAGGGACATTATGATGGTGGGTAATAATGGCACTCTGTCAGTTGTGCCTCTCGAGTGCTTAATTCATGGAAATACAAAAATAGAATTTACTGTAAATGTACATACAATTACCTAAAGGTGCTTTATTTTCCCTACCTCATGTTCTGCTAATGTAACTGGCAACATCCCTTAACTACTGAAGTGAAAAATAATAACATTTAATGAGAAGTTAGGAGTTACTTGTTTTATTTGATTTTATCTGAACTTCAGTATTATTGAAAGATTAACTGTCCAGACATGTAGGTAAGGATAACAATACAGTAACCCTGTAAGTGACTGCACATACTTAATTCTCTATTAATATGACAAGAGAGATTCTAGATATGCTGGGCTAAGTTGAGCACAGAGAATGTTTTAAAATCTTGAGTACACAGCACATTATTCTGCTGCCCTACTTGACAAAGACTGGCAGAAGAAATATACAACAGCACTCCAAGTACAGTGTTCCGAGGAGAATCTCATGCGTTTGACACTTTATGTGAGACAAGACAATATCTCTGAGACAAGTGTTGAGAAATGCATCACAATGTGGCTTATGATGTGGCATTTGTAATTAAGAACACTTCAACAGAATAAAAGATATATAAATGCCTCTGTAGTATATTTAATACAAAGCATTATTAGAGAAAACTTCATCAGGATTGACTTCCAGTGCTCATTGAGTTGGAGAAAGTTCTGAGTAATCATCAATTTATGACTAAAGGGATCCTTAATTTCTTCTTTTTCCTTTTTCCTCTCATTTTCATAAGAGGCCATCGTTACTTGCTGGCCACTTTCATTCCTTGCTATCATCCATCCCTTCACTTCACCAAAATTTTCAAGTCTTCATGTCTTTCAGTTTCTTTCTATCCCCTCATTTCCTTTTCCATTTCACACATTACATCTCAATGTTCACATTAAGTTCTTGCAAGGCCTTATCAATTATGGCAATGTTATGGATGATTCTTATATATGCAGTATATCAAACGAAAGACTGATAATACATAGACTACAAAACTTTCTGGAACTTGACACAAATCAGGAATATTGGAATCCAGTATGATTCCTGACAAAGTCACTTTAATAAGCCTTATTTTATGTTAAGAGAAGCAAGATAATGTTGGCAAATAGAAGGTTACTAAATGTTGTACTCATAACTGTACCAAGGAATAGAAAACCTTAGTGTAGTTAGTCTATTGTGTGGCAGAGTTTGGAGGAATCAGTAGCCTTCATTATGCCACCGTAATCTTACCCCCTTAATGTAGAAACTTATGAAGTATATGTTATCATCCAGTGCAGGAAAACTCACACCATCTAAGGCAACTAGACTCTCTGATACTGGCACATATTGACCCTCCTGAGCCTAGCTGACTCACATATGCGTCGATTTTTTTTAGACACGGTAATCAGTTTGATGGTTGTTTGATGGTATAGTACTTAATATTTGTTTATACAGTACTGTATAAATAATATTAACTTTATGTTCTGATGGATCAGTCAGTGCGGGTATAAACCATTATTTAATTATTACTCTCAATAATCCATACTTTAATAAGATGGAAATGCGAGTCATCAAAGCACAAGTGGACTAACACAGGATAGCCGTGGGTGGGTCATCTTTGCTTCTTTTGGCCTAATTGAAAAAGTCCTAACAGTAATCTGCCATATGTATACTGCCTTGTCTTTTTCACAAGTAAATACTTACATTTGTTGATTTACACTGAAGTTGATTTTCATGAATATACGTCATGGTAAATTGACATGACACTTATACAAAAGTCTACAAAATATAATTCCATTTATTAACTTTAATTTGTAGCAGCATATTCTAGTAAAAAATAATCATCTTTGTAACTCCAGAGGTGGAGAGATACAAAGTAGAGAGAGACAAACCTTAATTCTTCCATTCTTCAGAGCCTGTGACTGTTTGAGCTGTATAGTGCATTCAGAGCCAGAAAATCTATTACAGTGTATATAGTAGTATCCGAGATATCACAGATGCATGTAAGGAAAAATTTACAAGTCTATACAGTAAAAGGGGAAGAAAGAAGTCTGTGCTTGACCATAACCAGAAAGACCTTATACAACAATGAAGGAGGAGGCAGAGAGAAGGGTTAGCAGGCACAAAGGGAAAGGAAAGGAACAATTATAAAGAGGAAAGCAAATGAATCAGGTCGAGGGATGCTAAAACCTTTTAAGTATTGCCCACAGTTTTGTAAACCATATTTCTAACCTAATAAAAGTACCATCAGTCAATGTCCTTGACAGTACCATCCAGTACTGCCAATCCTCCTCTCTCCTATGTTGTTCCACCTGGTCTATTCTAGTATCATCAGTGATCATCCCCTCCCTGTCTTACCATTCACTCCACTTATGCAAGTAGGGGGCCTTTGCTGTAACACTGCTCATTTCTGTTACACATGGCATTTGAGCCTGTGTAGGCTTATTACAATCCACTATCCTGGTATAAAAGGCAACATCATCATCCAGGTTACCATAGTTACCTCCCCTTGGTGTTTCCCTACCAACCCAGTAAAGGTGGATGGATAACCGAGCCAACTTGAGCCAGCTGCTCCTGCTGGAGTTCAAACCCCTGACAGGGCAGGCAGATAGCCTTGCAGACATCAGTGCTTACCACTCAACTATTAGGGATACAAGCCATTCAAACAAGTCAAACCATTATAAAACTGCTCTATAGCTACTTACCCTTATCTTTCACTCTTTTCTGTATTTCTTTTGTCTCACTACATCATCCCCTTTGCTGCCTAGCTACAGGAGTAGAATAATAACAATTCATTTCAGCCTGTTTTTAATTTCTTTACCAATTTAATATTAAGAGGAGGGATCAGAACAGTGAAGAAAAGTCATTACCTAGACAGCAGAAAAGTTCCTAGTCATAAAGTATATCTTTCAGGAATCAGGAGTGGAGTGAACTCAGCAAGAATAAGTAAAAGCAAAAGAAACAGAATGCAAGAGGCAATCAAGTAGTCAGTAGGAATTTCTGTAGTCAAGAGTTTTGCAATGTAAGCAAGCAGAGGGGAGGAGGCCCACATCATTTCCAGAATGAATGAGCCTAGCATACCCAAGTCACACATGAATTAAAGCAATCTCCCACCTTTTGGTACTGTGATAAGCGTTATCCCAAGGCGAGACAGTCGTTTTAATAAAATTTATGAAATTTCATAGAAGATTAATGACCAATGAAACAGTCACCTTATACTTACAAAGGATGAACTGGCCACAAAACAGTAGAAGACAGGGATAGAACAGTCTTGAGGCACCACAACAAATATCCTGCTGTGTAAAATCAAGCTCTTCAAATGTTTGAAAAATAATTCCAAGGCAATGCTTGCCTGGTAGAGCTTATAATCTTGTTTCTTTTCTAAATCACACCAAACTTTCTTCTTCCTAGTTGAAGGGAAGCATTATCAACAGCAAAACTTTAAAAATAATTTTGATAAAACTTTAGGTAACAGAAAACTTCCTTAATAATATAATTGGAATAATGCCAAATAATTTTAAATATTGACTGGAAAACTCGCATCATAATCCCTTTCACTGACATTTCCACAGAAGAGAATTACTACATACAATTACTAACTGTACTGTAAAAATAGTGTAATAACCATTTTTCATAAATATCTCCTCTCCTGTGTGTTAGCCTACTGCATTGCATCATGATAATTTTTATTAACAGCTGTATCGCATATGCAAATCACTGGGGTAAATAGCTGTCAGAGAATTGGAGGTTACCATTTCTTCAAAATTATATCAAGCAATGAGAACCTCAGTGTGGGTGGTCTGTACTGGTACAAATGAAAATGTACAAAAATCAGTAGCCTCATATTCACCAAAAACCTCTTACACCATACCTAAAAGTATTGTACAGGTAAAGGCCATATTACAGTATGTCCATTGAATGGAATATGTCCTCTTCACACATTTGTAACCAACATCAAATACATTATCACTGTTAAGGGGTTAAGCTTTTGTCTGCAAATTGGAGGTGTTGTATTTCTTCAAATTATGCCACAAAATGTAACACATAATATTATACTGAGGATCTGTTTTCTGACATAGTTTGGAGATATCAGTATCCTCTAATTCACATTTAACATATTTCCCACCCTTAGCATTACAGAACATGATTCTGTTAATATTCTAGGCACTTGTACAATTACTGTAACACTCTCAGGTTTAGTTGCCTTGCATAGGTGTATGTATCATAATTCTGCTTTAATGTCTCAGGGCCCATTGGGCTTCATGCATATTTACTACAACAGTACTGAGTCTGTGGAAAGTGTTGAAATGTCCAAATCTTGAGTGCAAAGCCTGGGAGTGTTCTTATATCATTGGTAGTTGCCACTGTTATGTATCAAGGACCAAGAAATTTAGCAATCACAGTGAAATATGGCAGTCACCATCAGTAGAAAACCATCAGGGCTTAAGCACACCTTAAGGTTGTTTTTAAATATGACCCTTTGTACCAAACTGGCCAATTATACTCAAGATAACCACACCCACAACCAACCCAATACATTTATAACATACTGTACTGTACACAGTGATGGTGCCATTATATAAAACTCTTTTTAACATAAAAAATTCCTCATATACAAACAACAGTGATCATAAAAATCTATATCCCTTACCCTCTACAACTCCAATCATTGCTCTAAAACTTGTAACAACAGAAGAGAAAACTGAAGAGAGTGACAGAGAAGGGGTAAGAGAGAATGACAGTTGGACAAATGGATGCAAGCTTGTGGATCAGAAGAGAAGAGGATGAGGGACGCTGAGGTAGTAAGGAATTGAAGGAACAAAACAAGGTGAAAGAATAAACTGAAAAGCTGTGGGAATAAATGATGGGATGGGAGGTCTGAACTGCATCATATGTGGTTTAATATGGCAATGAAACTGGAGCGAAAGATAAAGCAAGAAAGTCGAGATAGTGATGGTTGGGGAACTGAGGAGGTGCCTGGGGGAGCAGGGCACAATGGGTGAATGCCAGGCAGCGTGGGGTCACCTCGAGTCAGTAGTCTGTATGTGGATCTGTGGAGAGGAACATGAATGAAACTGATTCCTATATACTGTAGTTAGAAAGGGAATGGAACATATTCACAATGTCTATCTATCTATCTATAGCTCTGACGCCTCGTTTCCTCCGGGAACTCCCTCCAAGGGGGTGGCCACAATGTCACAATGTCATGTACAGTTATCATCATCATCACTTATAAGTGATTCATTGGATACCTGCCATCTCATATAGATGCGACAAAATGCATTGTCTACAAGATAAGTTTTTTAAGTGATAGTTTTGTCGTTTTGCTTTCATATGTAGTTAATGAGAACTGACTAAAGCAATTACAGTAACAGGCACTTTCTCACTAATCATTACTGGTACTCTTTTTCATTCACAACTGATTTATTCTTACCTCACTGAGGATGGCCCAGTTGTCACTCTCCACATGGACACTCAACCTTAATGCTTTGATGACTCCAAGGCTTGCTGCATCCACAGTGCCTTGCGCTACACCCATGTCGTCAAACTCACCTGTTTTTAAGTAATATCATGTATAATCAGAAGACAAACTTACTGCAATTACACTCCATGCTTTCACCAATTATTTCCATGAAAATTGCCTACTAACAAGTAATGTGTTCGGACAAACAACAGAGACTTTGGCTTCCCTCGTTGACTGTGAGGAGTGTTGCTGAAAACATCATACATTCACTGCATAGCTTACTTCAGTGAATCATGTTATTGCTAATCATCAATAATCAATGATTGATTCTTTTTATTTGCAGTGGGCTTACAAGGTGGGGAATTAAGGATCATGATATTTTTATAGCGATACAATATACTGTAATTCCATTGTGTATTTCATCAAATGTTATAATTTTATCTCCATGCTCTACTTACGCCCCTGTTTCTCCACATAAATAATAAAGCATTATCTAATAACTGAAGCAAAGTAGGATATAGCTTATTCAGCAATTTTTTTCTCAATTACTGTTCCATGTCATGAAATTTTACTGGTGTACTTTTCAATCTCCCTGGTTATACATGTATACACAACATACAGGTATCCATTATATGCTGAGGTTACATTCATGGAAACCCTATGTTTAACATGAGCTACAAGGGTACAGTACAGTATAATTGTTCTCTCAATCCAGTGAACTTTATTAACAACATTGAACCAAAATAATCCCACCAAAAAATATCACTGCTCTAATGCACATTCACATCCTTTTGTATTCAATTGATTGATACCTACTGTACTACATAATCCATGTAAACAGTATTTATTCAGAAAACTGCAGTCCACTTACAATAAACACAATTTTGTTGTGACAGAGGTGTTTGTGGTAATGTCACTGGAAGTGGGAAATTAATTATTAAATGAGCTAATGAGTTATTTTGTGCTGAGGAATGAGGTTCCCTAATTAGGAGGAAATATAATAACAAAACACCTTGAAATGAAAGTACTGTATATGCAGCAGAATTTTCTGTTTCACCTACCAACAACAACATAGCCATCCTTGGTGCGCTTGAGACTGGAAGGCAGTGTACGCGGTACCCGAACTGGCTCCACCTCAACACTGGTATTGTACAATCGGTCAGATGGATGCTCTACATTTCCACTCCTAAACAAGAACCTAGAGAAAGATTGACAAAGAGATGCTGCTATTATATAACAATCCTGCTGGACCTCTCAAATCAGAACTGATTGGGGGAGAGGAATGTTCTGATCTAAGAAAAATTAAGATTAAAAACTGTATCTCACTTTGGGATATAATATACCAAAACAGTATGCTATAATGCATGTTCCCACTTCTGAAAACATTTCCTACATAACAGGGTATAATTTGAAACAATTTTATATATACTTGCACATGATTAAAATGAACATGCATATAGTTAGTATAAGGTAGTCATGTATTATATCCTATATCTGCGCGGCATCAGTCAACCGGACTCAGGACTGCTCAATCAGACAGTCTGGGGAACTCCAACAACAACAAATGTTAACACATACATATTGCCACTAATGGTATACGAGACTAATGAATAAGTGGTTATAGCCAAGCATATGTCTGATATGACATTTTTTTTGTCTGCTCTCATTTTGTCAAGTCACTTCTCAATTGTATTGGCCTTTTCTTTGACATTTAATGAACATTAGAGTCATTTTTCCACTTACCAGTCATATTCAAAGTTCCCTAACCCTCACACACATACAGTGAACCCACTCTACTACTAACCATAAGACCAGGACAAACGAAGGCTAATTGAGTGCTTTCAATATTTAGTGAAGGTACTGGAAATGGTGAATTCCCTCCCTTAAATGCACACCCTCATTCCCATTCATATGAGCATAGTGCCATTCTTTACATTGAAATAATACGATTGTTTACAAGTTTCATTACAAGGTATGGATATTTGGAAGCTAGGAATTCTTTCCATTATCCTGTACCACCAATAACTATATGTATGCATTGTAGCAATTACAACTGTGTTTGTAAACAGGGTGCTGCTGTTTGGTATGTCCGGAACTGTACCTTCCTTCCTATAATTATAAACACGACATTCATCAGTTGTCCCCCTACCTGGTATGAAACAAAACTGTATCTCACTTACACTTATCTTATCCCTAATTATACTCTTGATGACCTTTTGTAACCTACATTGCCTGTTGTAATAATATTGACCCCTGCAATTAACTGTTTCCAAATCATCTCCCTTTCCTTCTTGTACAGTACAGTACAATGTTATTTCACTTATATAATGCAGTAACCTTACTTGTAATTCCTACTACAGGTACCTAACGTTAAGTGATGAATAACAAAGTTTTCCCTGACTCTTCACCATTGCAACCTAATTCTTTCCATGCCACTTGCCCTTTTAATGAGACAGGAGGCTGAAAGCGAAGTAGGAGTGTGTCACCCTGCTGAGGGAGGAGGCCCCAGAAGTATGACTCGCCCTTGTATGCTCGCTGGAGTGTGTAGGTCTTGTATGGCTTGATGTTCGTCTCCACCACAGCAGGTGGGTTTTCATGGGGGAAGTACAGCTGAATCTTCCCAAACTGTTTGTCCTGGTGATAAAAATGGAATTAGAGGTCAGAGGAACAATAATATCATGGTCATCTTTTCATAAAGTATGTTACAAAACCCTGCAAGGGTTCCATTCCTCCTCTTGTCCTTTATTAACTCATAACAATACAGTACTATACTATCCTGTTCGTGACAAGGGAGGGTTTTATCATGAAGAGACAGTGTTGAAACAGGGGAGACTGGAGGTTCTCTGCCTTGGTAAGAATTCCAAATGGAAATTGGACATTACAGTTACAGATAGATACCCTAGATCATGTATATCTAAAAAAAGAACATTCTTTTGTGCATGATACCTCTGATTCCACATACAAACAAGGACTGTAAATTGAAGAATACATCTAGTTACCTCACTCAATCATTTAATTCCTATTGCCTTGTTTCTCAGTTGCTTCACTTTCACTTTATCTCCTCCAATTCAGCTACAGTATGTTTCTTATGTCATACATCTTCCTACCACAGGTTTAAAACCGCAATGTCTAGGAACTGATGGTTGGAACAAATGTTTTTCAGGGAATATCTACATTTCACTAATGTACATCCTCCAGCTCTGCCCTATACCAGAAATATTAGGAGATAGAAATTACACCAATACTGAACACCATTGGCAATAAAGAAAAAACCTATGATCAACAAACAGAAATACTGTAGTTAAACAAATGAAAGTAAAATAATGTGCAAGCATAAGCATTGTGACCATTATACACACAGTGAAAAATCCATGCAACACATAAATGGAGTCAAAGGCAAATGGTTCCATTATTAAAGTAACTACCTTGTTTCACTTTACTTATACGATAATAAGATGATTTCACAATACAGAAATTCTCAGACCCAAGCAAAAAGTTAAAAATGTTATGAAGATTTCAAATATTATTCCTATGAAATAAAATATATAAACAAACAAAAGGATCATCAATTGATCTAAAATTCATACATCATTGAAGTATCTCCATACCATTATTTGCCTAACAACTTATAACTCAATTAGTATCAATGCATACAATTGCAGCTACATAATGGCATTTTGTGAACATATAATACAGTATATCTATTACCCATGCACTGAGGACAGCTTACTGAAAAGGATCAATCAGTTCAATAGTCAGTGTTATTTCCCTAAAAACAAATATGCTGTGCCATGAGTATTAAGGTGAAAAGAAATCAACAAGGTAAATAAATGCAGCTACGCGGGTAGGCTATGTGAAGCCAAAGCGAGGTGGACTTAAGAAAGTAAAAATTTCGATACTGACATCAAATTTCTCTGCGTCAAATTTCACAGGATATATCAAGAAATGGAACCTCAAGACCATCCATGAATTTTATGACACTTACACCACACTTCAAATTATATAAAAATATTCTATTGTATCAAAACAGTATTATAATTCTACTGTACTAAAAGAAATTTCACAACACTAAAGCTTTTGGCATTGTACTACAGTAGAATTGAAAACAAAACAATACATGTATGTATTGTACTTTCAATCAATTAGAAAGAGAGCAAATTGGTACTGGGCACATCTCCAAAATAACCAAAACAGTGAAAAATCCTTTAAGTTTCTAAACCCACATAGACTAACCTCTTCAGTTAGAGCTTCCATTTTACATAAGATGTCTTACAAAAGCCCTTTAAGATTACTTGTAGAGAACCCTCTGCCATCTATGAGTTAAACTCTATATATAAAATGCTATAACTTTCTTTACAACACCCAATGTTCAATACACAGTTAAGGCCAAATACAGTGTAACACTGATAGAGGAAAAACATAGTATTGCATCCCCAAGTATTTCTCAGGGGCTTAACCTCTTAAAGATCAGCTTATGCCTTCTAATTTTCTTTAACAGCACCAGAACATCTATTTGTCAAAAGAAACCACAATCACCCTTCAAAGTTGAAAATCTATTTAACACTATACATATACAATTTATGGAGTCACAAGTAATGCCTCTAAAGATTAACTACTGTACACACCAAAATCAGGGCATTCTGATTCAAGAACTATAGTGTTTGCTTCGTCTAGGTTAATGGCAAAAGAATTCATCTGTCACGGGAACGGTAATCTAATACTGTAGTTAAGTACAGTATGTACATGTATCACGGAGAGGTGACATACAAAGGAAAGTACAGTTCTGTATCACCCTGTGCATTCAGTGAGGGACTTTCCTTGCAGATGACTTATGCTTGTTTGTTTTACTGTCTGCCTAGGTATAACTAGCTGCATTCATCAATACATCCAAATTCATCACATATTTGTACTGTATTTTACTGCAGTCGGTATAGAATGATCTTTTCCCTATTTCCAAGTTTTCAATGTTTCAAAAACAAGAAAATACAGTACTGTAAATAAAATTATCCTACAGTATTCTCTACAACAGTGCTGGGAATCACATCTTTGGTAATCAGCTTTAAATAAACTCAAGTTCCAAGGCAGTAATCATACTGTAGTTCAAACTAAAAGGGCATTTGACCTTCACAAAGCCAAATAAACGCTATGGATGTAGTCAACCTATATTTCACTTTCATTTTTACCAATAAAATGCATAAAATAATATTCATTTCTGTCCTTGTTATTTTACCTGGAACCACCAAAATCTAATCCCTTCTGGGACTCACAATACTCAATCATCTTGCAAAGTTTGATGGAAATCTGTTAATAAGTTTTTTTTATATATTTGCCTCTGGTTCTTTAACAAACACACAAACAAGCAAATGTGAGTGAGTGACAACATAACCTTACGCAAACTTGTTTGCAAAGGTAATCATGTCATGAGCAAATCATTATTCAGGCAGTGACAGGCAGAACACACCACCACACTATCCACTACCTTCAGGGGCTTCTTGAGTGTAGAGTTCTCCTTTACATCTGCAATACCTACTGCAGTCTTGTCCTGAAAACCAGTGTACAGACACACATACAGTAGCCTGCAAGATGTCCATTTCTCATCCCATCTTTAACAACAGGTTAATTAAAAACATTATGGAGCGTGTAACTTTAGAGGAAATTTATGTATGCAATTCTATTTTCATACATACAAAAATGGCCATGCATAAACAAACATAATAAACTCAGTTGAATACACTGTCACAAGGTAGAGATATCTCTCACTTTCTTCAAAGGTCAAGGATGGGAAAATGAAACAAAAATTTTGGTAAACTCTCCCTCTCTTACTGATAAACTACAGCCACTCTCTCTTTGCTGTAAAGCTGGATCACTTTCTCTCAATTGCTATTATGCTAAACTTTGTTCTTCTAAACTCTCTCAAAAGAGCATCCTTGACACTCATAAAGCTACTTATCTCACCCCTTTTCTGTCCAACTCCCATATGTAAGAGTTAACAAATACCGAAATAAAAATTGAAGAATTCAGATACACACAGTCACCACACATGTAATTGCTTTAACTCAGGTTAGTAAGATGAGTATAGCACATAACCAGGCAAACATACAGACAGCCCATGAGACTAAAATTCACAGATACAGTACAGTATTGTACAGTATTGTTAAAGGTACAATATACAGTAAAACATGCCTGGAACACTACTCTCTCATTCATATTTCACTTCATTTCACTTTACTTTACCTCACTTGATGCCTCACCTTCAGCTTTTGTACTTTGCCCTTGAGAGATGAATGTGTGCCAACGTGCTGGAAGATGGAAGGCTTGTAGTGGATCCACACGTTATCCTTGGCTTTTTTACAATGTTTCTGTTGGAAGAAAGTACATAGCAAATATACATAAGAAAGTACTGTACATAGCAAAAAAAATTACATGAGATAAATACTATAAGCAAAATTATACAGTAATTAAGATACTTTCCTGAATGATATTACTGACACAACTGTAAATAATGTCTGTTATTAATATAGAGTGAAATACAAAAGTGAAATTATTAATATACTATTTGAACATTTTCATGAAGTAACATTATTACTATAAGTTTCAAATTAAGTACAGTACCACACCCTACAATCGGACATAGAAACTCACAATATAAGACCTGGGTGTTAATCAATATACCACAACTACCTTGTTCAAAGCAACACCCGGGTCTTGTACTCATCGAGTGTCTGACTTCGATCCCTGGGTGGGGTACAGACCAAAACTCATTTCACATATTTTTGTGAGTTTGTCAAGATTTAGCCTAACTTTCAAATTATTTCGTTTCAAAAGAAAAATAAGTTATTTTGAAACTAACATTACATAATGTAGAATGGCATATACTTTAATTTCAACTTCACTTATATTCTATAAAATTACTTGAGCAAATACAATACTTAAATGCAAATAAGGAAACGTGCTAAACAAAAACTTAATACAGTGCTGTACTATTTTTTATAATTCAGTACATACATTATCAAATTCCATTCAAGCTCAGCATGCAAGTAAGCATAATCTAAAGCATGCATATGTGCATTCATGCATATGTACTGTACACTGTATCATTCAACAGACCTACAGTTGTACTGTTTAAAGCAAGAGATTATGAGGTGTAATGTGTTACATGTAACTTTTCCAAATATGTTCCCATCAATACATAAATAAATACCAAAACAGGGCCAGAATTTACAAAAGTAAAGTTCACTCCTAAGCTAAACTTTTGTTCATAAGCATTCATTCTTGGCAAGGATAAGGACCTGGCATTGCTGCAAAATCATAAAAATGTCAGGTATTTCAAGAGAAGGATAATCGTCCACTACTTCGAAATGAGTCTGAATCACTATGGAAAAGTCAGTATTGCAAACACACGAACAAGTGCGAACTCTTAGAGGTTTTATGACCCGTACCTGATTCCTTACAGTACTTATACAGTAGCAACAACTACTGTATGTAAAGGTTTAAAGGTAAGACAGAGACTGTTCAAAATTAATAAAGAATGTTAAGACAGGAAACTATTCCTGCCTGAAAATATAATCATTCCAAGAATAACCAAAATAACAAAATGGTGCAGCTCCTTCCCTCACCCTTGAAAATGAAAGAAATATGGGATTGACCTAACTCCCACTCCCCCCTCACATTAGATTTAACAAAAGCATATGGAAAGTTTAAATTAATGACAAAGCAGAAATGAAGGTCACCACATACCTTACATCTGTAAAGCAAGTAAAGTTACTAGTAATAAATAGTGGTTAGATATACTGCACTGACATCTGCCAGTAGAACACACAGCATCACCAACACCTAGGGCATCCTGTAATTGTTCATGGATCTCGCATGAAGACGTAACTAGTCTCTATTATAGTAGGTACATAAATAAATCTACTGTAATAATGTAGTTCCTTTGAAAAACTGGTGCAATGCATAGAGTGTGGTTCCACCTTACTTACAATACAGTACTTAGCATAAATAATGCCAATGAGGTCTATAAGGCTACTGTGTGTGAAGTAGAGTGATATCTTCTCTTTTATTCTTTGCCAAATGAAAAATAGTATTACAGTAATTTAATTTCCATACGAAAATAAAACACAAAAAATACATACTGATATGCATATGTTAATGTTGCTTTGTATGTGCAGTATAAAATACTGCAAATATGATTTCACTCCCATGTTCATCTCTTAGCAATGTCAATCCTCTTCACCAATGAAGTACAAATATGGGAATGTCAATTCTTGTTTTCAAATGAACATCACTATGTTGGAGTTAGAGGTTAGGAAATGATACAAGCATGTTGGTTGATTAGGGATGAACATTAATCAATACTGACTGATGAATGCAGGAGTGGGACCAACTTTTAATAATGATAAATATTCTTAAAAAATTGTATCCAATTCATCACTTGCACTAGTACATACATATGCACCGACAGCATTAGTTTAATTCTGAAGGCAACAAGAGAAAATTTCTAGAAAGCTGATTTATTCTGATAACTACTTGGAAGCATACCAAGTCCTAATTCATAAACACTCTATGTTAAATAGCTGTGTGGGATGTAAATCCCACAATTACTGGGACAATTACTGTACAGTATACCTGTTTAGCTTTGAAACCAGAAGTCACAAATGGTCATGTAATACCTCTAAGGTCCTCTATATTATTGTTTTAGATATAACACAACCATATTTACTACTATTTTAATCATCTACAGATGTATTCCACCCTGGAGCTCCTAACCCTAGTCAGTAGGATTTATATCCTAACATTATGTTGCCCACCAACTCCTGGCACTAAGAAAATAGGCTCAACAGGAGTGTTAGTATGTAGAAGATGAGAGAATTAAGCTCTGAAGTTGGAAACTGCTGGATGCTTTTACTCATCCATTTCATGTACAGCATAAATCTCAGCTTATCAAGCATTATTTTACAAGGCAGATTGGCACTATATAACTTCAGTACTGTAATAATATAACACCGTCCAATCCTCATTTTCCAAGACTATCATTGACTTCTTTTTGCCTATGCCATATAATGCAGAAACTGTGTGACATCTAGAAGCAAACATAATTACACCAATCAGCAGTAAATCCTCATAATCCAACTCCATCTTGCCTTCCCACGCTTGCTTTGTTTATAAACACTACAATGCGGATGCTCAGTGTGTCAGTGTCAATGAAAAAAAAATATAAAATATCGTTACTTTGAAATTGGCCAAGATATTCTCATTAGTCCGGCTCAGTACTGTGTTTTGACTTTCCGTGTCAGTACCGTATCAGTGTCGACAAATTGAATATCGTCACCACCTATATTTTTAGTTTTTCACGGACGTCGGAACAGACAAGTGTTTGAGTTGTAAAAGAAGCATGAATGACGAGCTGCTAATTGAACTGATTATAAGTCATCCTGTGCTGTATGATTTATCACAACCAAAATATATAGACGGCGATTTCAAACTTTGCCTGGTTTGCCATTTTGATGATCACTGACTTTAAAGGTCCATTCACACATATCTGTGCCGTGTTAGTGCCATATCCGCTCAGTGTGTGAGTGTCAGTGAAAAAAAAAAAAATCGTTAACTTTGAAACTGGCCGAGGTATTCACACACGTCCGGTGCAGTACCGTGTTTTGACTCTCCGTGTCAGTGCCATATCAGTGCTGACAAATTGAATATCGTCGCCACCGATATATTTAGGTTTTCACGGATGTCGGAACATGAATGATGAGCTCATTATTGAATTGGTTAGAAATCAATTTGTTCATTATGATTTATCCCACCCAACATATATGGACAGCAATTTCAAACAAGCTGTTTGGAATAATATATAAGACAAGAATGGTATAGGATTGCACAGACGTGCCACGGATATGGGTGAACTGACATCACTGATGTGTCACGGATATCACTGACACTGAACGGATGCGGCACTGACACGGCATGGATGTGTGTGAATGGACCTTTATCCATCTCCTCCATCTTGTCTGTGCTCGGGGCAGTGACGTCAATAATGACGTCATTGTTCGAGTGACGAACGGAGAGGTATCTAGCAAAACGGATTGGTGTGAACCAAGCATAAGATTACAAAAAGATCCTACCCCTCCCCACAGTGATCACCATCAGCATCTGAACCCAGCCTTTGCTACCATCTTCTGAGATCACTATGCATGATTTTCAGGCCAGAAACCCCAGTAAGCCATAGCAGAAGTCATCAACATGGTTCAACCAAATTTTATGCTATTTTCTCCATAAGTTTGGCAACTTCCGACTAGAGTGTGTGCAGGGTCAACCCCAAGGAAATAAAGCACACACTCAAATACAATAACCAAAGTTGATATACTCAAGACTGAGTTGGTAACAAGTCTTGTAACAGTCTCATGGAGTAATCTTTGGTTGGTCTAGTCACTTTTGTGGCCACGTACAATTGCCAGCACTTATAACTAGTACAGGAGAAGTGGACGGACACAAGGCTGACTGTACCAGTTATAAGTGCCGACAACTGTACATATATAGCTATCAACAATATCAATATTTTTTGTTAATTAAATTCATGTTGAGAAAAATTACTCAGATTAATAATGCATTTAGGCATGTCACACTGTGGTGTGGTATGAATACTACATATTAAAAGAGAGAGCAGTAAAAGAGAAGTTTGTAGAAAAAAAAAAAAAAAATTGGCAGGGAAAGACATTGCACTGAAATCAGTGGAACAAGTGGGGTGTGAGAAAATTGAATGATGAAAGAGTAGGAGAGTTCTGAGAAGGAATGGGTAATTGGGCATATGGAAAGGATGGATGATACTAGGGCGGTGAAAAGGGTATATGAACGTAATTAAAATAGACAATAAAGATGGGGAACACCTAAGAGAAGATGGTATGATAGGTCGAGTGCTTGCTTTACAATGCATGGATTAGAATGGGAGATGCAAGAGAACTTGTGCATGACATACAAAAGTAGAAGGAATTCTTAAGAAGGAATGTATGGTAACACCTGCAACCTGAAATCAACTTAACAGTTCATGGAATAGGTCTTTCAACAAGGGTAATTGTAGCAATTTTGGGACTATTTCACTGCGTATTTAATCTCCGTCATTTTTTTTCTTTTTCCATCCCCGGGTCTAGAGCTTGCCTTGAAAAGAGACAAATAAAGTCATGATGATGATATAGTTAAGGAAGGTTGGAAAATTTTGGAATAGGCATTAGATGTGTGGGTTCAAAATGATACAGTAGTGAGAATTAAAGGGAAAAAAGCCAATGTCAGAGAAATAAAATCAAGCATGAGAGAAGTAGATTACAGTTATTAGTATGTACAGTAGTCTACTCAGAGGGATAAGTGAATGAATTATCAAGTTTGGGATCAGTATGGTATTGGAGTTGGTTGCAGTGGAGTAAATCATATGTAATGCGCTAATTTAAAGTAGTTCAGTTAAATGCAGTAGTTATATGGAGCAAATGTATTTGAGGGAGGATTACATAGGTAGTGGAAAACTAGAAAGTGATTATGGTATGGAAGGATGAGGAATAGTGGAGGGATGAGGTGGGAAGGTACAGGAATGAAGATGAGATCTCATAGCATACGGAGTTTTTGCTGAACAAGGAAAATGCAGGATAAAAATGAAAGCAGCTGTTATTTTGTGTTATTGTGTTCGGGTACAAAGAGACAGACAGAAGGGGTAAAAAGAAAAAAGGTAAAAAGAGGAGTAAAATAAAGGCAAGAAGAAAGGCAGGGCAGAACAATGAACAGGGCTATCCAACTGGAGCACTGATGCAACCACAAATGAATAACTGTGGAAAGCAGGCCGGCAGTAAAGTCGGGTTCCGGTCTTTGAAGCGTAATAGTGCTCAACGAACAGGTACACTCACATAGCAACAAAAATAAAAAGTGGTCCACATATGGATGTGATTGCAAGTGGACAAAGAACTGTATGTAAAGTGGCTGATGCAACAAGTGGTGGCTATTAATTAAAGTGATAAACGGCAGCAAAAAAATAACTAAAATAAGTCTAGTACATAAAGGGTGTTCCAGGGACAATAATTCTGTCCTAACTTTGGAAAATGAAAGAGGAAGGTATTTTGACACTAAACTATTCTGTGATGAGACAGGTACCAAGTTATAATTCCTTAATGAATAGAGGAGAATGTAATGTTGGCCTCCCATTGCACATCAGAATTAAAGTCAATATACAGTATACTGTACTACAGTAATAACTGTTGTAATTCAGACAAGGTTCACAGACCTATTTAGTTTTGGAATACTACTCTGTACCTTCCCCAACCATCTCCCACAGTTTATATATTTTATTTCCTCCTGGGACACTCTGTATGAGTGACTACCAACATAAATACTGTATAATGCTGGTAAATACTGAATTGGTAAAATCTTAAATACTGGTGCCAAATAAAACACACTCAAGTGAGAAATGGTAAAAGCACTGACGTAACCACAATCGAGCAAAAGTATATATATATATCTGAAGTGAAGTGGGACATACCACCGTCTGGTCAAAGCGACACACTTTGTTTTGTACAAGGTGATCAAGGAGCCAGTCACATGGTTTGTCATTGTGGAACACCAGGAAGAAGGTCACCAGGGCAGACAGGTCAACCGTCTTGAACAACTTGCCTGCAAATGTTAGTTACTGAAAACCACCCCGGGGGACTTTATGAAATACTTCAAGAGTAGATATAGAGGTCTGTAGGTGCTGATAAATTTACCTGCAAAATGCTATAAGAATAGCTGGCAATAAATTTACCAATGCAGCCTTTCAGAATTAATTACTGATCAACATTTTAGAACAGTATTACATGATTACCTACTGATTAATTTACCAGCAAAATATTTCAAGATAGGTTACCAATTAATTTACCAACACATCTTTCTAAGATTAGCTGCTAATAATTTAACCAACAAAATGTGTCAAAATTAGCAATTGATTAATGCACTAGAAAAATATCAAAGATAGTTCAACGTATCTTTGTTTCACTCTCTTACCACAGACATGTCCCTCCTTCTTTCCTTCCATCTCTTCTCTCACACTTCTTGCCTATTTTTCCATGCCTTTTTCTCTTAAATACTTACCACAGAGCAAGCATATAAGTTAAAATAGTTACGTCAATCATGTGCGTAAAAATGGGAAGGATGGAAGGAAGAAGTGTAGGTATCACACACAGACGCACTAATACTTGGAAGGGATGCAGCTTTATATAGGTAAATTATTTACAGCTAAATTTACCAGCACAATATTCATTTTGAAAATCGGCTATTAATATACTTAACAGTGTACAGTACAGTACTTCAAGATTTTGTGCCAGCAAAAATTTACCTGCACAATACTGTATTGCAAAATAATGAGTAGCTCCCAAGGCTCCCAAAATCAAAAGCAAGCCACCATCATACACCATAAAAACAATTATATACAGTATATCACTGTACAGTATACAGTACCATGAAATGAGTAAAATATAGGACTACTAACTGACATGAAAAGTAAGCATTTTTTGAAAAACAGAAGGCCTGATTCCTTTAAGTTGTACCACGAAATAGCCCATATATATATACTGTATACAAACATACAAACAGTATATTAAAGATATTATCTTTTAAATTTTCAGTAACACTTAATTCATTAACATCCTACCCCCTTAAAGCTAAACAGTGTAAGACCAGCTAACCAAATCTGTCAAGAGACTTGACCTTTTGTATTACACATTCATTGGCTGCATCAATTCACTTCCAGACTACCTGGTTCTTGGTTAAAATTTACCAATTAAAATATGGAGTGCTAGGAGTACTGCACCACTGTCATCTATATTTCTATCAAAACTTTACCCTACAGCCAACTCAAAATATATACCCCTAGGAAAAACCTAAGCAAATTTTGTACTGTACTTTCAGTACACGTTTATGTGAATATCACAGAATATAACCTTATTTCAAGTCTGTTGCTTTATTCAACAAAAGTCAAAAGTCAATATAGTATCCTTCAAGCACAAATTGCCCACCAAACACTGCCAATCATCTATTCTCATGAAGTATGAATCACGAGAGTTTCACAACATGGATTCAAGAAAACACCATTCATTTCTGTAGAATACTACTGCCCTGAATATAATACTGTACTGTAGTTGGAACTCCTGGTATTCAAACGTGAGGGGAATGGATGACTGGCTATGCCACTATACTACTGTATATAGGTAATGATAGTGTGAAAACAACTGAATATTTGAGGAAATCATCTTCACTATTTTTTAAAACCAATATAAGTGGTAAAATGCTAAGCTTCCCAACTTCCCATAGCAAGGAGTTAAAAATGCATAGGGCATGAAAGATTATGTTCCTACCACCATGCCACTTGTGGAAGATTATTAACAAAACACAGGATACAACTTCTGAACTTAAGACTGTTACATCGTTCATCCTATAAATATGATTCAGAATTGTAATTCATGCTTGAAGCTTTGACACAGTTTTATTCATGACTGTAAGGATCATAAGAATTATTTTTCCCAGTCACAAAATACAAATAATTAAATCAATTTCCCTACGGTCACATACTGTATGTTTACGGTAAAGTAATTTATACCATTGAATTCCAATGGATTCTCCTGAGCTATGTAAATCATTTGGCTTTAGTCGGAATATAGTAATATAACAGACACATACTGTCAATAAATGGAAGAAAAGCAATGTCATTTAATTCCCCGAGTATTTCATTTTCCCTTTGGTTAGATAAGATACAAACTAATAGTTAGCCTTTACACATAGAGGGCTGTGCAAACAATTACCTGTACTGTACAGAATTAATTTTAAGAAAATAAGATTACCTTTCAATGCTTGTGATTTGTGAATAGGCTATTTTATGGCATATAGCCCACATGCAGCAGCAGTCAAAGTGACCTTAATAAATGGTACACAGTGCATGAAACCATCACTAAGAATTTTCCTTCTCCCATGATTCTTTTTAACAAAAAATGCACAATAGTAACTGTAAAAAAGTGCTATAGTGGCATCACTCTTGGTGTACAGCCCAGTGATCTGTAATGCACTGGACCGTAAAATTTCTTACATCACCCACTTTATACATTCATTTCCCTTCAGTTTTGCAATACATATGCAAAATAATCATGGGCTTCTCAATGCCTCCATGTACTTTAGATGGAGTCATTGTAATTATCATCGTCTAGACTAAGACATTCCTTGCATACAGTAGAACCTTATACAGTACTTACAAACACATAATGATGTCATTGTAAAATGTTGGCACTAAGTTTTGTTACACTACCTAGTTGACATACATTACAATAAAAGCCAATAAATCCAGAGTACAGAAGTTTCAACTGTAAATATTTCCTGGGCAGGTGTAATCTAACGTTTGAAAATGCAGAAGTGATGGGGACTGTATTATCACAGAGACCAAGAGGTCACTGACACTGACAGGGATAAGGAACTCAGATATTGTCATTAAATTAAAGGCTACCGACTGCTCCAACCTATGAAACAAAACAGACCATACAGGAGTAATAATTTTTTTGAGTAAGGTTTTGGAGGAATCTGTAGCCTCTATTCTACCAACATCTAACCTCCTGTAATACACAGAGAAGTATGATCTCTACATGTCAGCAGGAGCCACTTATCCATCATCTGTACTGTACATGCCTGGGGACCCTGAAATGAAGAGACATGCAACAACAGATATGCATTGCAGTGGTACTACAACTGACCACAGTAGACTGCAGGACTTGTATCTGGCAATTTATTATTTTTCTATATTGCAGAAGTTAAGACAAGCTGCCAGACATCACCACCACAGTCTACATCAATCCACTGTTGTGCCACTTGCAATATGCATCAGACAGACAAACAAACAGATTTAGGAGGAATGACTCAGGGCATCATGAGGGAAAGAACATCATGGTACAAACATTCCACCAACAGCCAATCGGGAAGAGGGACATACTGTACTGTGTTATTATTCTTACTATAGTCTGTTTTTAATCTGGTTGATTGTAAAGGTCTTCAGCCAATATCATCTCCAATCATACTGGCTGATGTGTGACTCCTAACTCCTAGGAGGATTGATCCCAGCAACCATTTGTCTTTTTGACATCAGCTAAGAGCATTTACTATTAGCCAGTGAAAAACAGACTCCAGAGCAATCGCCTGATCCTGAACTTAATTAACCAAAACTTCAGATTAGTTTCAATGTAAATGAAACAAAATTGTGTATGCATGCAGACACAGAAATGGATAAAATCTACTTGGTGAAATCAAAATCTGGTACAGTACATGATACAGTACTGTATTTTCATACTTTATCAAGAACAGAATGAAGTTGAGTTTTTGAAGATTGAGTAAAATATTTTAGAAGGATGGCTGAGAGTCAACACCATTCACAATCTTGTTCCATGAGGCAGCCAAAAAAAAAAAAAAAAAATAAGTGAGAGGCACCCTTACAGTCCTATACAGTAGTGTTATTATCATATTACTGTATATGAGTTAGTCCAACAAAGGTAGCATCCATCACCATGTTGTTAAATGGTGCTCATTACTCATATGGTAGATGAACAATTCAGACTATCATGCTTAAAAGTGCATGACTGGGAATTTTTACCTGCTTGTACTTGTACACTGCACAGCATACTGCACTGTACGAGTCTCTAACACATGCGTAGGATTGAAGCTTAATGGAATAATTTTGAAATCGATCACAATTTCTAGATGTAATTGTGAGGTATCAGGTAGGTAGTATGTTCCATTTGATTGGATAGTGGAAGTTTCATTTTCAAATTATCAAAATTCCATTTTTTAGACACTGCAGTGCTGAAATTATGAAACAATGACATGGATAAATTTCAACCATGCACTTTTAGTCTCACTGATATCTAATTATTCATCAAGTTACTATCTATATGATCATCCATCAGTTGTGATCTACATCTCTCTATTTGTTTATAGGATATACATTAATCCTGGATCACCTTAGAAAGCGGTAAATTTGTTGTGCACCCGAGTTAGTATGACACCAAAACCAGTAAGTTTTATGATTGGGTGAAAAGGCTCTAAAAATTATAGTAAATACAGTAATAATGGGTTATAAACTTAACAGCACTACACAGAGTAATTCATATGGGAGGTAACATACAGGCAGCCGAGCGAGGGAAGGTGTACACAGATCACTAATAGCTGGGGCAAGGGGGAGAGAAAAGTTGTGGAATGGGGAATGTGGTTCATAGCAGGTGATCAAGGGCAAAGAAAAAGGTAAAATAAAAAAGGAAATAAATAGAAAAACACAAGGAAGGTAGGAATGACATGATTAAAATTAGAAAAAAGAATGATAGAGATTTTAGAATGATAATAGAGACAATGACAGACACATATACAGTAAATACATAGAAAGAGGGTGAGCAAAGGGGAGGGAAGAGTGAGCAAGGAGGGAAGGCTGACCGATGAACACGTTCCCACTTACGGGGTCTTTGTCCAAGTTACAAATCTTGGTCTGTATGAGATAGTCGAGCAGCCAGTCCACGGGCTTATCGTTATAGAACATTATGAAAAACTGGACCAGGTAAGGCAGCTCCACACACTTGAACATTTTCCCTGTGGATAGCCAAACAGGAAGTGACACCACCGATGCACACACGGCTGAGAATTGTTACACAAGGGAATGGACAGCTGGTCAAGGATGAAACTGTCAACATTGATATACAGTATGTGTGAGGATATGGTACAAAATGTATGAACAACATTAATTTTTCTAGTTTCTCTATATTGTCATCTACAATATGCACTAAATGCCTAGATACCATTTGTGAACTAGAATATAAATCTGCAATTTCAATCTTGTTCCCAAACTCCTTTACAAGTATCAAAATGTGCCAGTTTCATGCTTCATTAGCAGTGGAGTTTGTCAATTTAACAGATGGTCCACCCTGAAGTCTACTAAAATGTTGTACAAACAGGCCACTATTATAGCGAGACTGCCTAGCATTACTGAACATTAGTACAGGAAGTCTTAATATGACATAGTATTGTAGCTGGTGGACTTGTTGGTCTGAAACAGATCCATCAATCACATATTTTGTTCCATAAAGCCTTACAATACAAAGTACTGACTGAAAGCACTATGAGCCTGAGAGCCAAGGTGAACCAAGTGAAACTTTGACAGAATAACTGTGGCCGTACAGTTCTCTCAGCATGTACTGATCAGTCTATTACAAATATTTGACTTGCTATTGATGATCTCTCTGGAAATAACAATGATATTATATATGGTTATATTTACTCAGCCTGCCTCAGTAGTACAGTATACTGTACTACCCAAGCTTCTGTTCACAAAAGGAGATTCCTCCCAGCATAACAATACTATGTACTGTACTATTATACTGTACACAATACTATGTACTCTTGTACTGTGAATATGTCCAAGAAAAGATGATGGTTATGGGCAAGAAAATTGAGAAATATGTACAATCGTTTAAAAAAGTATCTTTACGGAGGGTTCGATGGATGTGGAAATAAACAGAACTGCTCGAGTTGCCTGTCTGACTTTAATTTAATTAAACAGAAATGATGATTATGATAATATACAGTCATGGTCAATAATAATCATCCACATATGGGTATCTTAAAAAATCTGATGTCTAATGTTTTCACGTTCACATAAGATGTTATTGTTTTAAGTAGAGCGTAGCTGCTAGTAGTAAATTAAAAGATGGTACTTAACTTATTCATTGGAAAATTTATCAGCTTTTTACACAAGTTACCCCTATATGGATGAATATTTTTGACCATAACTGTACAGTACTATGAAACTGCCATAACCATCAATATCTAATGAGGAATTTTTTTATTTGAACAGTTATATACTAAACAATTATAATATTTTTATATTGCACTCAACAAGAGATGTTTATATTTTCTCAACAAACAATATTTTATCTCTTCACAACTTTCACAACAGAAAACAGGTACAAAAGTATGAATATACACACATACTTAACATAAATACTAAAATGTCATGCATATGTCACTGATTTTTCAGTCCAGTATTATCTCTGTGTTTGTTTTCCCAACACGTTTTCATACCTGTACAATCATAATATATTACCACATTATCTAAAAAATAATTGTAAACTAATATTTAATAATAAGAAACACTTAACATACTCACCAATAAACCCCAGTTGGCAAAAGTCAAGGACAAACCAATTTTTCTTCTCTGCTGTCTTCTGTAGTGCAAAGTTTTTCATGGTCGCAATGTACCCCTTCTTAGTCTGAATATCATCCTCCAGTTGAACATAGAAGGTTCCTTTTGGTTGAGCATACATCATCAAAAAGGCAAAGTCCAGGTTTTGCTTTGTGCGCCATCTGGGGAAGAGTTACATTTCTTATACAGTGATCAGGCAAGATTCAGATTCATGACATACCATATATCTGATCTGCCAGCCCAAAAGGCATCATCTCTGAGCCCTGCTGTTAGACATAGTTTCAACGCTCCTCAGTTCAGAAGTATTCACCATATTCACCTCCCTTTTTTAAATTTAGTTCAACCTAACATATTCGGTATTACTCTTGTAATAGTATTCCTTGCAAGGTTTTTTAAATGCTTATACAATTGTAAGTGTACAAAAATATTTCAATGTGCAGATTAGCTGTCTGCAGTAAGAAAGTTTATGAAGCCTGTGAAGAATGATTGTAAGCTCTTTATGGGTTAGAGAAACCTACACATAAAAATATATATAATAATCCCAACAAAGATTGCCACTCCACTGATTTTTTTATCCTGAAAAAATGCATGCACATCTTACATCTTATAAAAACAAAGGACCAATCAAGAAAAATGCCAAGTGAACACAAACTCCTTCAGACACTTTTTTAAATCTTAAAACAGGATGTGCAGAGATCAGTATTAAACCATCTACTTCAGTGGTCAGTAAGCAAATTCCTTTACAGTAGTTATAAAAATATAGTTCTGAAAATTATATTAACAGTACCTGACTCTTTCCATAGGATCTCCCAGAGTCTGTCTGAGCTGGTTCATATCAGGATAGAATGACTGAGGGGGAGAGATCACCTCTAACAAGCCACTCTCTAGATGCTCTGGAAACCTAAAATTAGAATGAAATAAAACAATTAAAAACTCTATATGTAACTGCTGCCGTGAAACATTACTGTATAGGGTAATCTGTACTGAAGCAATTTAATGTTGTATTATGTAAAATGAAGGGCAAGAATTGTGTTAAACAAAATACAGTACAGTGAATCATTAAAGTGCTGAAATAGTGACAAAGGATTAAGGGATCATTTGGCTTGCAATATGAGCTATGAGAAGAACATTTACATATGTCAATACAACAGGTAACTCTCACACTTACTTCCTCTCTATTTGTGATGCCACTTGTCTCACATAGTCCAGGTCCCACTGTTGATGCAAAAACACATACATTTTACTTAACAATTTAGGTTGGTCTATCATTATTGCTACAACTTAATCCTCAACATCTTTATGACTCAGGCTCTTCTGACACATATATGGAGCCTGATTCAGTCTCCTGGTGCTTTATATTGATTATATTGTACAGCATTAAAAATTAATTCAAGGTCTACAGCATGTACACACACTAAAATACTCGGTAATTATTTATAGGAGTGCAAAATTAGACTATAGCATGCTCAAAAGAGAAAATCTTAATCACTGGATTAAGGGCCAAAGTTACTGGCTTTTATGAAGTGCTTTAGCAATCCCCAAGAATATTATTCTTACAAATGCACTCACACAGTAAGTATACAGTATACAACTAGGTATATACAGTACTGTACACACAAACATACACACTTCACACTTAGCCTACCTCAGCAACAAAGACAACAATCAGGCACTGGGTCATTTCCTCTGTTGTCATGGACTGTATGAGGTTACCCAGGGTGGTCATGAGGTAGGATTGGACTTGTCGTTTTACTGTCGGAACTCCCAGCACCATCGTTGCTTAAAAAGTAAATACACATCAGTTGTTTAGCAGTTGATATGGCATTATTACAGAAGTACTGCGTTCTTGGCTAGGGCTGCGCAGTGTTACCACATCCGGCTAGGTCCCGGGAATTTGCCCCGGTCACTTTATAATAGTTTACACCGGTTATATCCCGGTAATTTGCCCGGGTTAGGTCCCGGTAGTCTGCTGTGGTCTCGGTTAGGTCCCGGTAGTCTGCTGTGCTCTTGGTTAGGTTAGGTCAGATTAGGTCAGACTAATTTCCAAATTATCTCGAAAATATCTCGAAAACGGAGCATCTCCGAGAGAAACACCATAGATGAAAAGTGTCTTTGAATGGTCCAAAATAGTGGGGAATGATACTAAAATATACAATATAGTGAACTCAGTACTTCTGTAAATATACCTATGATATTATTTTGGACAAATTATACTTCTTACTTCATTCATTTTTCTCTCTTTGGTAACAGTCTATTCTTCCTTTACTGCCTACCACCACGGCAAATTCTCTGATCCCATTCCTCCATTTGGTTTGACGAAAGGATGGTAGCCTACAGAATAGTATGAAAATGAATTACAGCAGACTGGGGATGGGAAAACTATGATGGGATGGAGACAAGAAGTAAAAAAGACACAGTACCGTACAAGTGAATGTGCCGTAGGATAAAGTAAATGCAGAGTTCCTAACAACTGTTTAAATATTTCAAGTTGAACACAACCACATGGAAACAAGTCACCCCGGCCCATAGTTCTCCCGGCTCCTAAACACCCACACACATAATATTTTTGTCTTACCAGATTGCCTGCCCCGGGAGAGTTTGAAGGCAGGGGCTGTGGCATCTGGGTATCTGAGGAGGTGTGGGAGGTAGCTGTAGATGGAGGGCAGGTGCATGTCAGGAGTGGCACGGCTCATATTGCTCAGCAGCTCCCGGGCCTCAACTGACAAGGAACCATAAGGCGCCGCTGACCCATTGTTCATATCTGAGGAAGAAAGAATGAAGATTAACAAAACCTGTACAGAATTATAAGAGAATGCGAACACAAGAACACGCACACATACAGGGATACGGGCAGAGACAAAATAAACACAGACAGACAGAGGAGTAAGGAAACGTGGACACAGAAAGACAGAAATAAAGTTTCTAAATACGCCTCCTAATGTATGTTAATGAGAGTAAACAAACATGTAGGTCATATTATACACAATACCGTCATGATGGTTTGAGTTGTTGGTCGCATCTGGTTTCGTCACAATTTACAACTTCATGTATTCATGCTCTGATTTTGTTTGAAAATTAAGTCGAATATGTAAACAACCATGGCGGATCGCACGGCGCGCGCCATACCATCGTCGCTCGTGACGGCTCGTCATCGCTCGTCTTCTGTCCAAGCGTTGAATGCAGTAGCAGAGCCTCATTGCATCCACTAATGCCTGTCTGAATTCCTCAGGAGCTCGGGGCTGCTCGATCAGACAGCTTGAGGAACCTCAACAACAACAACAACAACATACTGCATTGCATGTTTCGATATTCATTACAAAGACTAAAAGTAATTTCAATGATCAATCAGAGTTTCCATCACAAACAACTATCGGAATTATTATTATTATTATTACTACTAATGGCCAATTTCAGTCTTTCGTGTTAATTTTGAAGAACCACAAGACAAGAAATTTATGAATGAATTGTGTGATAATTCTGGAGCTAGACGAGTAATTTCGGAAATGGGGATAATGAATGGTTCAGCGATATAAAGACTAAAGAAATATACGATTGGGAAAGAATCAAGGAAACGCACCTGGACGACAGCATAAAAAAAAAAAAAAAAAAAAATCCGCCCCTCCAAACCATGACGTGCACTAGACTAACGGGAATAGGACGATTACAGAGATTCAAGAAATTCATTTATGGTTGAGAAAGAATCAAATAAACACATGTGGACATCTGCAATAACGGACTAACGTGGCTGGATGAGGGATGTAAACTTCTGTGAGAGGAGGAATGGAGGATAACGTCGTGGAAGAGGTCAATAGGAAGATAGAGATTGAAAAAACGTGTGGTTGGGAAAGAATCACACACACTTAACAACGGACTAACGTGGCTGGATGAGGGATGTAAACTTTTGTGAGAGGAGGATAACGTCGTGTAGTCTCTCCTGGTTGACCATCTCGGCGTGGTGTAGTCTCTCCCTCAGCTCGGCCACACGAGACACCAGCACCTGCTCCCCGCTCAGGTCTGCAATCGGGGATAAGTTGTGTATAAGAAACTGTATGCATATAGGATAAGGGCGCTTAACAAAAAAAAAAAAACACACACACACAAGCAAGTACTCACACACACACACACTCTCATGGTAAAAAAAAAAATGTGGACGCGGTTTATTTGTTTACATGATTCCAGGCACAGCTTTGATTGGGTTATAATGCCCTTGCTGTATGTTGTCTTACCCATAACAAACAAAACAATAAACAAAAGGTAAAAACAATATGTACAGATGGACACATGTATTTGTGGTACAGCAGAGGTATTTGTTTATCGTCGCCATCCCACATCATATTTCTGCCTCTGGTAAATCTTATTTGTTGCTAAAGAATTTCATAATGGGAGGAGCTGAGCATTTTCTACCTTGGTTGTACCACGAATTCCTGTGTCCTACTGTACACAATGCACGTCAAAATTTACGTCACATAAAAATACGTGATGATGTAAAAATAAATAAGTTATACAGAATAACCAAATGCGGCATACTGTATATACTGCACACACAAAAATAAAAATACGTGATGATGTAAAAAAGGAAGGTACAGCAAACCGAAATATAAACTGCACACACAACATTTACGTCACATAAAAATACGATATTAAAATTATAAAAACAGAAGGTACAGAACAACTAAAAGCGATATGTACTGTACACTACACACAGAAACTTTACGTCACATAAAAATACGTGATGATGTAAAAAAAAAGGTACAGAAAAGCGACATACTGTATATACTGCACACACAATATTTTACGTTACATAAAAATACGAGATTATATAAAAACAGAAGATACAGAATAACCAAAAGCGACATATGTATAGTACTTTATACTGCACACACAAACTTTACGTTACATAAAATACTTAATAATGTAAAAAGGGAGTCATCATATCGTCAACAGCATCAATGTTCTTGCAAACAACCCAATAATACCTTAAATTAAACATTGACGGTCGGGAAATACATTATTGTGTCGGCGGCAAAAGTCCCATTGTTTCATCTACCAAGTCAAGAAATACACTGTGTATGAATATAATAACCTTCACAGAATCAAAAACTTAAAAAAATAGAGAAGTTCAACAATTTGCCCCCTGGGTAAGGTAAATTAGTATGGGTTCTTTCGATGACAATAATTATATCCTTTACGTTATCCTTCAGTGAGTGAGATGACCGGACTTTTGTTGACGCCGACTGTACAGTATATTACAGTACATATATTATATATATACCTGAAATAAGGACGACGAAAGTTGCGGCGAGGAGGACAAGCATGCACAGCAGGAATCTACAACTCTTGATTCTCATACTGGCCAGTTTTATATATAAGTTCATTCAGTACCTTCGTTTGGCCTAGTCAATTAGTTTATTGTTACAATACTTTACACGCTTTATTTACCGTAGTTAACTGTTATTTCACATTAACTTAGTTCGCTTACTTATACTGTATTTCACATGCATTAACTTTTTTATATTATTTCACTTACATTAGCTGATTACATAGTTATAAGTTCTCTTTCTTTAGTTAGCTAGTTTAGTCTGGATGTTACTTCACTCGTTTTAGTTAACTGTTACCACACTTTCCTTCGTTATTCACACTGTTACCTCACTTTCTGTATACGTTTATAAGAGGTTATAGAACAGTGTTGGTAAATCTGGTGCAAGAGATTCTTCAAACTATTTCACTATGGCCACTATTTTTTTGCTTATCTTTCCTGTTTCCTGGCATACTTTGGAGGAATCAGGTGTATTAACCCCCTCAACTAGCTGCCAATTCATTTGATTTCGTTAGTTTTCGTCTTAGTTCCCTTTCCCCAGTCGACTCAAAATGCGTCATACACTTATTATTATTACTATTACGGTGCGTGTGTGTGTAGACGACTACCTACTACTATAATTTAAAGACGTGTCAGTTGTTGGTGTGTGTGTGTGTGTGTGTAGACGTGTCAGTTGTTGTTGGTGTATGTGTGTGTGTGTGTAGCCGTGTCAGCTGTTGGTGTGCGTGTGTAGACGTGTCAGTGGTTAGTGTGTGTGTGTGTGTGTGTGTGTGTGTGTGTGTGCAAGGCAAAGAGATATACTATCTCTTGGCCTTGGGTGCGTTCTTACCTTACCTATTTGTTCTTTACCTATTTGCATCTTTACAGGATTGAGTCAAGCTCGTAATGTCCCGTATTTTAAAACACAATTATAATATTTTTCTTTAAAAGTTATGTATGTTTTTGACACACACTACTATCTTCTTCTGGTAATTTATTCCATTCGTCTATTACTCTACTTGGAAAACTATATTTCTGTACATCTTTATCTACTCTTCTTTAAATTAATTTCTTACTGTGTCCTCTCATTGTAGGTGTTCCTTGTTGACACAAGTTTTCTATATCTATCTTTTCTTTTTCTGTGACACTTTTTTAATTAATTGTAGTTTCCTTTTTTAAAGTTTTGTATTTTGTTTGGTTTATCTTGGACTTCTATTATGTCATATGATACAAATAAATCCCATTTTATGTATGTGTGTGTGTGTGTGTGTGTAGACGTGTCAGTTGTTGGTGAGTGTGTGTGTGTGTAGACGTGTCAGTTGTTGGTGTGTGTGTGTGTAGACGTGTCAGTTGTTGGTGTGTGTGTGTGTAGACGTGTCAGTTGTTGGTGTGTGTGTGTGTGTAGACGTGTCAGTTGTCGGTGTGTGTTGTTATGTAAGCCAGATTTGTCTTTATTTCTGTTTCGTATTATTGTTGTGTGTAGCCTAGCAAGTTTCCCACGTCGACGTAGTGAGAGGCCCTGTGACTCCAGCGTCTTGGACAAGTGAATTCTCGTCCACACCCAGGGATTAAAGGGACATGAGGGGGGGGGAGGGGGGGGAGCCGCTCGCCCGTACCAAAAGCCTAGTTTACACATACGCAAATAAGATCTCGAAGCCGTCACGAATAATAATACGTGAGTTTCCGTCCACGACCGCCTACCAGTTCAGACACTTGGAGGTGAAGGAGGGGAAGATATTATAATCATTTGTTTCATTTACCTTCTTTACACATTGTTATCACCAACACCACTACATCTCCTGCCACCGTCCCAATCTCACACAGCCTACGCATCTATCAACACCAAAACAAAACTATTATTATTATCATTATTATTATTATTAAATACCACTCCAACAACCACTACCACAAAACAGTCACTGCCACAGCACTATCTATCATCCTTTCCTAAATCATCGCTAGAAGCTTACAAGTACCATATACATCCATCTCCACCACTACTACTACTACTACTACTACTACCACCAAAACCATTACGGTACCACAACATCTATCTTCACACGCCATCATCATCGTATATATAAAAAAAAAAAAAAAAAAAACAGTAGACTGACGACGTTTGTTATATATATATATATATTATATATATATATATATATATATATATATATATATATATATATATATATATATATATATATATATATATATATATATATATATATATATATATATATATATATATATATGCAGAAAGCTCACTTCACCGTGAGATATAATTGCAGAGTAACCACAGGAGAAAACAAAGGCAGAACAGTAAGTACTTTCGTATATTACATCTTCAGACAGAATGATACAGAGACATGAGATGGAGTATATATATACAGTGGGAAAATAGGAGGAGCTACACTTGGACAAAGGGTCTGATACCCACCTTACCTCACCTCACCTGACCCTTATTCCTAGTCTGGTGGAAACTGCTTCATCACCAATTCGGTTAATAATTTATCACATTTGAAATGGCCATAACTCATATTAACATTATCTTTATATGTGCCTGAGATTAGACATGACTCAATTACATTTCTTTCAAGAAGGTTTGACGATTTAGCTAGAACTTTGGCACCTCCCCAGTTAATGTGATGGTCATAAGTGGCTTTGTGTTGGAATAAACCACTACTTGGCTGAGCTGTCCTAACACTATACTTGTGTTGTGTTATCCTTTTATCTAAGTCTTTCCCTGTCTGTCCTATATAGAATTTATTACATATGTTGCATGGAATCTTGTATACAACACCTGAGTTACTCGCAGGGCTGTTCTTGATGAGTGTTTTTTTAACTGTGTTGTCGTATTTAAAAACTACTTGAGCATCGAGTTTCTTGAGGAGAGGTACAACTTCTAAAAAGTTTTCATGAAATGGTAGGACTATGATTTTCTGGTTGTTTTGATCATCTGTTTTTTTAACTTTACCTTCAAGGAAGCGTTTCCTTGCAATGTTGTGACATAGATTAAGAACATTTGTTGGATATTTTAGATTTTCCCTTATTGTCATAATTTTGCTAAATTCTTCTTCCAGAAATTCAGGGTCTGAAATTCTGTATGCTCTCAAGTACATGGATATGAATACTGACTTCTTAACATTTACATGGTGGCGTGAGTAGAAATGTACATATGAAAGTATGTTATTTGGTTTCCTGTAAACTTTAGTCTTGAAAGCTCCATTTTCTCTTATGATTTCCACATCAAGGAAGGGAAGTTTGTTGTCTACCTCAATTTCATGTGTGAATTTGATGGATGGGACTAGAGAATTCAGTTTGTTAATATGAGTTATGGCCATTTCAAATGTGATAAATTATTAACCGAATTGGTGATGAAGCAGTTTCCACCAGACTAGGAATAAGGGTCAGGTGAGGTGAGGTAAGGTGGGTATCAGACCCTTTGTCCAAGTGTAGCTCCTCCTATTTTCCCACTGTATATATATACTCCATCTCATGTCTCTGTATCATTCTGTCTGAAGATGTAATATACGAAAGTACTTACTGTTCTGCATATATATATATATATAATATATATATATATATATATTTTTTTTTTCTTTTCTAGGATCAACACCAAACGACATAATTTTCTTGTCGAGGGGAAATGGGCTAGGCTACTCAGGACTCCAAGAGGTGAATATATTTATACAGATTTTCTCTTTTCTGTCCAGTTCGCTCACTCATTTGAACAGCTTGCTTACATCTATTATAATGTACTTCTTGGACCAACGCTACACGATTTACAAAGTCACCAGAAAATATTATGTACACAAGGTAAAGAAAAACTATCGAGCATGAGGGGTCTGATAGTTTTGTAAATTATTATCGGCACAGCTCAAGCATGATGCCTCAGGAATAAACAAACTATTTTTTAAGTATCAATTTTCTTGGTGTCTCAATGTTTCACACGAGAATTGCACCGATATATATATATATATATATATATATATATATATATATATATATATATATATATATATATATATATATATATATATATATATATATATATATATATATATATATATATATATATCTTGTGTATATACAAAGTTACTATAAATACTGGAAAATGTTGATTCTCCCCTGGGCTAAACAAACATCACTAGACTACCCACGGATGTCGAGTGTGAACTGACCCATGATATTCAAGGAGTTGAGTTGGCTATATACAATTAAACAGGTGTTTAAAAGTGTACAGGTGTGGATGGCTGCTATAGTACGTTCAGTAAAATTGAGACAGATTGATAGTGTTTGCATGGATATATTTTCCCCTTACACATTAAAGTATTCTCTTGTGGGGAAAATTCTCTTGTTGGTGATTTGGAGGGATCCTGTTTAATCTATTCCAAAAAACAGACAACCTTGATGTTACTAATAGGGGATCTGTTGTTTCGCAGCATAGTTTGGATGAATCAGAGACCTTCCAATTCACCAACAAAGGAATCTCCTCTTAAGTCATAACTTGGGCACAGAGGGAGTATTCACCAATGCATCCAACAGATCCTCCCGTGCACTTACAATCCCCCTTGCACTTGTTAAACATTCACACATTGGCAGAGAAATACATTGAGTAAAATATTCACACCCACGTACCGATGTGTGTATAGATTCTGTAGCGAACTTGATGGGTAATGAATTATATATATAGCCATTTCAATCACTGGTTGCGTTTTATGTACTTACAAATTAAATAAAAATAAAGACTTTCGATCAGTAATAATTTCCGATGTGTGTGCGTGTGTGTGTGTACTGATCGACATTACAGAGGATGAAAAGTTGTTATGGTAGTGAAAATTTGAGAGAATTCTTATGAAGTGTTCGTCTACGGTTCGATAGGGGAAACAATATTCGCGGTAGGACACTACATTTCCAGCCCACCAGGACCAAAGGTGAAATGGTTAGACAAAAATTACAAGGCAGAGAGAGAAACTGCATGTATGTACAGTCTGTCAATGATGCATGTACCCCACCCTCGCTCAGTTTACTCGCAGTTTTAGCTGGTAAAATCTGGAGTAGTAAGCAGGGTTATCTTACAGTGATTGTGATTGGTCGATCTAATATCTGCTGTAAGATACCCCTGCTTTCTACTCCAGATTTTACCAGCTAAAACTGCGAGTAACTGAACGAGGGTGAGGTACGTGCATCATTGACAGACTGTACGAGCGAGAAACGGGAGAAACGCTAATAAGTCAAGAGAAACAATAATTCCCAACTTAACACCATCATAGGATAATACGAGGAATCATCACAACGTTTCCCATTCCCCTGCACCACTATCACCACTACTATAATTATACCACTATCATCACTAATATATACCACTGCCACAACATATACTCGTACCACCATCACCACCACAACTATCACTATTAGTTACCCATCACCACTACAATTACTACCACCAACACCACCACAATTACTACCATCACCACTACTACCACCAACACCACCACAATTACTACCACCATCACCACTACTACCACCAACACCACCACAACTACCACCATCACCACAACAATTACTCCCCTGCTCTCTCGAAATTCATAAAAAACTGCGGAAATCCTTAAAACGTTTAAAAACCCATTTCGTGTTATATTACACAAAAGGAGGTGTGGGTGGGTGGGGAAAAGGAGAGGGCAAGGAGGCGGGGATAAAGGAAGAAGAGAGACGAAGAGGAGGCTAAGGAGGGTGGTGAAGGATGAGTATAAATAGGAGAGGAGAGGAGGAGGAGGATGGGGAGGAAAATGACGAATTAGGAGGAGGGGGGGGTGAAAGAAGTGCTAAGGAGGGAAGGATGAGAAGTAACTATAGGGTGAGACATGAGGAGGGAAGGAAGATGGTATAGTAAGGAGGAGGATGGTGAGGTAAGACTATAAAGAAGAGACGAGGGTAAAAAGGGAGGGGAGAAAAAAAGGGAAGGAAGGAGAAAAAAGATGAAGGGAAGAAAGAAAGGAGACAAGGAGAAAGGGTAAGAAGTATGGCGAAGGAAGAGTAAAAATTAGGGGAATAAATAAATAATTAAATAGAAGAGAAGGAATTCAAATTAATTTTAGAAGGGTGAATGAAGAATATGAAGGGGGGCCACAAAAAAACGAAGGAAAAGAATGGGGGAAGGAATAGAATGGGGGAAGGAGAAGAATGGAGGAAGGAATAGAATGGAGGGAGGAATAGAATGGAGGAAGGAATAGAATGGGGAAAGGAATAGAATGGGGAAAGGAATAGAATGGGGGAAGGAGAAGAATGGAGGGAGGAAAAGAATGGAGGAAGGAAAAGAATGGGGAAAGGAAAAGAATGGGGAAAGGAAAAGAATGGGGGAAGGAGAATGGGGGAAGGAAAAGAATGGAGGAAGAAAAGAATGGGGGAAGGAGAAGAATGGAGGAAGGAAAAGATTGGAGGGGCCCTATAGCCTGACCTTGAGGCTTGGGTCATTTCGGGCCATTAGACTACTTAGATAATTACACCCTTGGCCCAATTTCTTACACAGGACCACTGGTGCTAGCTACCACTTGGTCACCATTCACTTATGACATCACCCTATGGCATTACTCGACTCCATTCTATTTCATTTTTACATGTTTCTATGTTAAACGGACTTTATATATTTTTTTTTTTTTTTTTTTTTTTTTTAACTAGGAAAATTACCTACAAATCCATTTTAGGAGAGATTCTTTTGTTGGTGAATTGAAAGGTCTCTGATTCTTCACAAAAGATGCCACGAAACAGATCCCCTATTTGTACCAATGAGGGCGTCTGTTTTCTTTGATAGTTAGGAGGAATCAGTAGCTCTCCAATTTACCTTCAAGAGACTATCTCAATAATCAAGCATTTTCTTAATAAAAACACGCCTTATAGGATGTGTATGACCAAACCCTTATTATGAGAATGCTATAAATTCAACACTTACCAAACTCGAACTTAGTGTAAGGGTAATTAATATATTCTTCTACTTACCGCCATTATATCGTTATCATATAATTATATTGTGTGCACTCGCTATTCCATTTTTCCACAAAACACAAGTTTTATTTTTACGATTATTCGGTTCAAATCTGATATTTTTACCCCTAGTATAACATGCAAGATATCAGTCATTGAACGTACAGGGGTTATCACGGGGATTTTCACTTGTTATTTTAATCAGCAGTGCTTTCCTTTCTCTTCAACACGAACAATCGCCTGCTTTTAGTAAATGTAATAATAATAATAATAATAATAATAATAATAATAATAATAATAATAATAATAATAATAATAATAATAATAATAATAGTAATAATAAAATAAAATAAAATAAAATAATAATAATAATAATAATAATAATAAATAAAATAAAAATAAAAATAAAATAATAATAATAATAATAATAATGTCAAGATATCGGCCACTGCAGGGTGAGGAGAGCCAAGCCTTTATACAGCCTTACCATACTGCCCTGGGGAGGAAGATCAATGATGGCTCCCAAGACCTTACTTACCACACCCACCCCACCCCATCCCCTCCTCTCTCTCTCTCTCTCTCTCTATGTTTTTAGGTCTATCTTCGTCTATATCTCTATATCTCATTCACCTTTTTTCTCTCAATGTTTTTTTAGGTCTATCTTCGTCTATATCTCTATATCTCATTCACCTTTTTTCTCTCAATGTTTTTTTAGGCATATCTTAATCTCTATCTCTATATCTCATTCACCTTTTTTTTCTCAATGTTTTTAGTCCTATCTTGATCTCTATATCTCATTCATTTTTACTCTCTCCATGTTTTTAGGCCTATTTTGATCTCTATCTCTATATATCTCTTTTACCTTTTTTTATATTTTTTTAGTCCTCACTCCTCTTTCACCATCACTCTTGCTCACTCTCATTCTCTCTTGTCCACAATTTAATACCATAAGGGATTAAGATGACGATTGTGATACTTCCATTCTTAAGGACCCTGGGATTGTGTGTGATAATTGAAGGCTTCTGTTTCCTAATGACTTTACCACGAAACAAGCTCCTTCCATATATAGGTGGCGTTTCGTAGCAATATGTGAAGGACTTATTTACCTCCAATTTTCCGACTACATCACAGGGTCCCTTAAGGGGGTGCGGGAGTAGGGGACAGGCTTGGGGGGGGACTGGGGGGGTGCGGGAATAGGGGAACAGGCTTGGGGTGGGTAGAAAGCCTGTCCTCTATTCCTGCACCCCCCTAACCCCCCACCCCCCAGCCTGCCCCCCTACTCCCGCACCCCCCAAAACCCCCCCAACCCACGAAGGTAATTCCCATGGTAGTACGAGTAAATAATATAAAAGGTAATAACGACGTATATACATTACTTAGCGTATGGGGAGATTCTCTTGTTGGTGAATAATTATACGAAGGTCTGTGAATCCTCCAAACTATAATATGCCATGCAGGAAACGGACGACACTACTGTTATTTTAATGAGTGATATGTTTCGTGGCATGGTTTGGAGGAATAAGTAGCCCACCAATCCACTCTCAAAAGAATCACCCTCCTTAAAGTTCGTCATCATCATCATACTACAAGTTTCTCGCTCCACTTCAAACCGCGTTCAGAAATTTCTAAGTATATAGTGCATTAAATCATATATATACATTATATATAACTTGTAGGCTACCTCGGAATATATTATGAAACCGAGTACGGACCGCTGACCTATTTACTTCCCCCTGACATATTCACAATCTGACTTGCTATCACTTACTTTCCTCGCAGCACTCCATCTTCCTAACCATCACGAATATTTTTGTTAGGACCCGTCACTGTACTGTACATACATTTCATGAAGATCAACCCACCACACACACACACACACACACACATCACGGCTTTCGAACTGGCATTGAGAGAGAGAGAGAGAGAGAGAGAGAGATGGTAGGGTCGATCTCAAATACTACTGCTATCATGCTACTGTCGTCAACAGGAGTTCGCTATACACGTCAGTCTACTCGTGTGTATGGTGAGAGTCAGTTGTTCTGGTAACAGGGCATGATGAGTAGTTGCCACATTAAGGGGATGGTATACTTTTGATAGATTGGACCTTCGCCTTGATTCCTCCAAAGTATGCCAGGAAACAGACCCAGATGAAGAAAAATAATGGCATCCTGTTGCCTGCAATAGTTTGGAGGAATCATTTGCTCCAGATTTACCACCCAAAACAATGTACTATATACCCCCTTAAGTATTAATTGAATAATGTTAATAACGTTTTATATTATTATCATCACTAGAGTCGGCCTATAAATAATTTCCTTTATATATTAGTTACGACCTTATCATTAAATATCAAAAAGTTCTCAGACCACTTGATAAAATGACGCTTTAGATTAACACGCTGATGTTTCAGAATATCAGATTTGTTGTCCCACTTCTCTATCACCTTCTAACTCATCCTACATTACAACAGTGTCTTCCAGGTCTAGGGCGATCGATTATTATTAGCCTTAAAGCAAATCAAACACCTTCCCATTCTCTCTCCTCCTACCGTCCTATACTGCAGTTCCTCCCCCTCCCCTCCCCTCTCTCTACTTATTGGTAGCGACAACTGTTGGAATAATAATGCAAAAGCCGGTTCACACTGGCTTCTAGACGCTGGGACCTGAGGAGAGAGAGAGAGAGAGAGAGAGAGAGAGAGAGAGAGAGAGAGAGAGAGTGTGAGTGTGTGTGTGTGAGTGTAAGAAGCCAGTAAACAGATACTAATAAATAACTTGCATCTTTACACCATATTCGTGTGTTGCCTTTAACTCGCATTCTATTCCCTACTACGGTAACCCCCTTCCTTTTATTTTATGCCCTTGATTACAGGCGGGAGGGATGAAAGAAATGGGTACCGTATGAATGTATTGTGGAAGGGAGTATTGTACAGCTAGCGAGAAGGAAGGGAGGAAGGGCTAGGGAGAGTGTGCGTTGGAAAAGGAGTTATTAGGGAAGGAGAAGGAAGGGCTTGGGATAGTGTGCGCTTGGAGGAGACAGAAAGGGAGGAGGGGATGAAGAAAGAAGGACTTATAGGAGAACGTGCAGAGGGTGACTTGGAAGGAAATGCGTGGGAGAGCATGCGTTGGGGAAGCAGAGGGTGGATGGAGGCAAGATTCTAGACCTTGGATGGAGGAAGGAAAGGCGCGGAGCATGCTTTGAGAGAGAGAGAGAGAGAGAGAGGCGGGACCACGCAGTTGATGTTGAGCGTGGGAGGGAGCGGTGTTGGTGTCAAAGAGGCTGGCAGAGTGGGTTGTGGGGGAGTATAGACTGTACATGTGTGAGATCAGGCAAGGATGCGCTGCTGGGGTGTATAATCGTCAGGAGGGGGGGAGGGAAGGAGAGAGATAGAGATGAGATAGGATGTACAGAGTGTGTGTGGGGGGGGGGGAGGGAGGGAGAGAGATAGAGATGAGATAGGGGTGTACCGCGTGTGTGTGAGATGAGATAGGGGTGTACATACCTAGTGTGTGTGTGTGTGTGTAGGGAGGAGAGGGAGGGAGGGGGGGAGAGAGATAGAGATGAGTTAGAGATGTACCTAGTGTGTGTGTGTGTGTGTGTGAGGGAGGGAGGGAGGGAGGGAGGGAGAGAGAGAGAGAGATAGAGGTGTACCGAGTGTGTGTGTGTGTAGAGGGGAGAGGGAGAGAGGGAGGGAGAGAGATAGAGATGAGATAGGGGTGTACCGAGTGTGTGTTTGTATGTGTGTGTGTGTGTGTGTGTGAAGGATTAGGGGGAGGGGGCAGGGAGGTATTTGTGGTGAAGGTGTGGATGTGTGTGAGAGGCAGGGAGGTATGTACAGTATGTATGTATCAATGGTGGGGGAAGGAATCTATAGGCATGCTTGGATGAGGAATAAAATGTAAACAAAGGAAGAGGACGAATTAAGGATCGGATTAAAAAAAGTAAGATACACATAAATAGATTCAGCTGGTTTTTTTTCTCCTACTCCCTCCCACAATATATTAATCCCCATCCTCCTCCACCGCCCATCTTATCTTTATTTAATCGAGGGTTTAAAAAAAAAAGCAGGAAATGTTTACGAGTTTCATCATTCTACCGACCATTAATATTTAGGTGACAGGTTTGTTAGGCAAGGAGGGAGGTTGCTGGTTGGGAATTTTCAGATATTTCCTTATGATCACAGTAGGTAAGCCTCCACTCTATCATCACTTAAATAACAAGTTAGAAGAAAATACGTCTTCCTAACACGCTCATTACTATAAGCCATGGCCCCACCAGCACGACAACAAAATACACACACACACACACAAGCAGCTGGTTACCACACACACAGCTGGCAACGCCATTTAGCTTGACTAATGTCTGGAGACACAAACCATGTGTTGCTCAAGGAGAAACACAACATTCTAGTCAATAGTAACCAAGCGCCTTCGTTAATTCTCCCTTCAGGATTATGTCTGATAAGAAATCACTCATTATACAGTTAAGTTTCAAACATCATGTACTAGAGAGCATATACACTTCTCTGTACAGTTGATTTCACTACAATCTATAATAATAATACTATAAAGTTCTTCATTAAAATGTTCCCTAATTTCCAAACCGTTTTCCATATATGCAACATGTAGTATTACAAACTGGTACTGCAATTTGAATAAAGTTTGTTCTATACAATCTCTACACATCATAGTGTATATTCTGGCGCTTGGTAAGTTGTCCTCAAGTGACTGTTTTGGATATGTTTTTTTCTTCTGTGTGTACAGTAGTACATTCATTAGGCGCCCATTGTCTTCACACACACACACACACACACACACACACACACACACACACACACACACACACACACACACACACACACACACACACATGCTATGTTTAACAGCGGCCACAACAATAAATTCATTTCAGTTAAAATTAGTACAGCATCATAAGGAGCAAAGGACATAATTATTGTTCTGCTTATACATAAGAAGGAGGCAAAAGAGCTGCAATGGATCATCAGCGGTAAAGAAAAAAAAAAAGGAAAAAGAAAAGAAGTACAGTCGTGTGCTGTCCATAATCTCTCTGAAACGAGGCGAGGCACTTTTTATCACTGCTTTCTTTGCCTTAGTCCTAGTATTTCTTTTTAATACAGTGAGAACTAGCACCCAGCCCAGTGGGACTTTTTGGCACGAGAATCCCATGAATGAATTAAATGTACTGACCTGGACTGGTGAGGAAGAGGAGGACGAAGGCCGGTGTGAGGAGGACAGCAGTGAACACCACACCCACACGTCGCCGCAGCATCCTCCCGCACCTGCCAGAACGACAAACAACGCCATAATGAAATGCATCCCTCACTGTCACACTGCATTGCTAAGGTCGAAAGTGTGCAGTATATTTTTAGTTGTATGTGAGGTGTTTATGAGCAAGTGAGTGAAATGTAAGGTGATTTATTTATAAGCAATTGAGTGAGTGGTGTTTTCTGTGCATAAATGTTCTTCATTGGTGATTCTGTACACATACCAACCAAGGAGCAGGTAGAAAATAAGACTTCCAGATAAATCAGATGACTTACAGATAACCAGTTAAAAAAAAAAAACTACCTGGCACAGCAGTCCCAGAGAGTTAAATAAGAATAAATTAACTACATTAACCAGTGCAGTTTACTTATGCCTTGACTGAACATCAAGCCGCCAACTTCGCTACCAACCACACACTTACCAAGGTACAAGATTCTTCGCAGAGACAAGCTAAGGACTGGTACAATTCAAATAATCCACAAAGTAATCGCAAATATCTGAATCTTATACTATCTGCAGTACAATATTCATACAGGCTTATATAAAAACAGGAAACAATTCAATGCGTGACAATTCTTTAAAACCTAGCTCTTAACCTAAAACAGATACATATTTCATCTTGACATATTGCCTGGAAAGAGAAAACAAAATTTGGGTAAACTTGGTAGATTTGGCCATGCAGTTTCTTTGCACACGTGGGAGGAATCTATAACCTCAATAATTATTACGGTATACAATAAGTGAGCTAGTATGTCTGCACAACAGTTTGTTTCGTTGTTTAAATTTCTCCAACATAGGATGTAGATATCGTGCTATATTAGTGGATAACAACACAATTACCTATTACCGACCGTACACAAAAAGAGCAGTAGCCTATACGTTAAGTCTAGTTTAGTCCCCTCAGGTAGGGGTGGAGAGTCAAGATTTGATGGACTGCCATGTACTGTACAGCTGCGGAGATTAATTTTGACACGCACCTAGGGATAACTTTTAGAGAGTGTGTGTGTGTGTGTGTGAGAGTGAGTGAGAGAGTGAGAGAGTGTGTGTGTGTGTGTGTGTGTGTGTGTGAGTGAGTGAGTGAGTGAGTGAGTGAGTGAGTGAGTGAGTGAGTGAGTGAGTGTGTGTGTGTGTGTGTGCGTGTGCGTGTGCGTGTGTGTGTGTGTGTGTGTGTGTGTGTGTGTGTGTGTGTGTGTGTGTGTGTGTGTGTGTGTGTGTGTGTGTGTGTGTGAGTGAAGGCAAAAGCGCCCCTGTTCCTTTCCTCCCGATGTCTTTAAATGAATGACCTGAGTTGATTCCCGAGTTTGTAAATGGCTGAGGAGCGAGGAGCACTGGGAACCCCTCCTCTGTAAGATTATCCTATCAAAGGGCTACCTCCAGCGTGAAGATGAAGGCCTGGTATATGTATGTATGTATGTAAATGGCAGATAATTGCCTTGCTGTTTAATGTTTGGTGAAATTTGTGTTGGTATGCATTACATTCGGCGAAAGCGGTTAGAAATGAGATGTGGGAGCACAGGTGCATTTCAGCCAGAGTAAAATGATGAACTTCTGGTAACCATTTGACTGACTTCCTTTGGTAGAAAGCATAATCGGATTTTTATCAACAAATTCATCTGTCCTATAACTTTAAATGTGTTGCAAGCAATCACTCATAAAAATAATAAGATACGACTACATGAAAATATTGGACAGAATGCTTGTTTGTGTGTAACCCATGTGTATTGAAACTAATGGTCACACCTGGACGCCTCACGAACGCACGGCTCGTCAGTCACGTTTCATGCATCACTCGATCTTATTGTCATGTGCATGATGGTGGTGTTGATGTTTGACAAGCATCAACACTGTTTTCTCTCAGCCATATTGACCTTCCCATACTCCACACTTACTTTCTTTTTACTAGTCTATTTCCTTCGGTATACTTACAGTTACTGCTGCGTGTCTTCATACACTCATTCACTCTCGCTACGGTATAACTATTTTCTCTTCGCCTATACATACATACCGTACGCTGACTTTTCCTCTCCTTTATGCACTCAGATTATTCTCTCTTAACATGTCTTACTTTCTACATAATCTTAATTTTTAACTTTCATTTTTTTTTTTTTTTTTACAAAAAGGTCTTTCACAACTGGGGTAGCTAGACCATGTAGAAAAGGAGGAAAAGAAGTGAGAAAAGGAAAATTGTGCTTCCTCTCTCAGGCGAGCACCAGAGAATGTGTTCACTCGCTTTAAGATATCCGTCACTCTCTCATTTGCACATATTCACTCACTCTTCAGCACCCTGTATAACAAAAGGAAAATTTGTACAATACTCTCTTCCACAACAAATTCGTTTCATTGACCAATTTTTTCCCTCACTGGTGTATGCGTCCCCACCTAGCCCTTCCCTCCCACCCCCCCAGTGAATTCTTTCATACACCACTTCGATCCAACTTGCTCTCTCCCTTGCACGCGCCTTTCACCTTCCCAAACATCCAGTCCAGTCCTCTGCTAAGCAAAGCTGCTTCAACTTCATTCTTTCATTTCCTCCTTGGCCTTTTCAACTTTCTACGTCGTCTAAACATTTAACTTTGTACAAATCATACATTTTTAATATTCAATAACTTTCTTTTCACACTTCCGCCATTTTCTTTATTCTCAAACATTTTCTTCACTACTTCATCCACTTTCTAAATCCCCAAACTTTCTGTTCAGTGCTACTTCCACTTTCTCGATATCCCTTCACATAAGAGAGAAACAGACAGCCAGCCAGCCAGAATTATTCCTGTCCATGCTGACTGAAGGGTGTTATGGGTACCACGAGGGAGTGAGTGAGTGATGGGCGTGTGGAAAGAGTGGTTGTGCTGGAGTGACTTATCAGGTGGAGTCACTAAGGTAATTTTTTAGATTCTTCTGAGACCGCCACTCTTCGGCCCCGCACAAGGGAAGATATTTAATGTTGGTGAATTGAAAGATCTTTGATTCCTCCAAACTATGCCACGAAACAGATCCCCTATAAATATCCTACTGTTTTCTGGTATAGTTAGAAGGAATCAAGGCGCTCCATTGTACGTACCAAAAAACATATATACCATCCCCTGAAGGCCTTTACAAGCACCGTAGCTGTCAGTATCAATCTTGTATATACTTTACTAATACAGAAAAATCTTCCTAGGAGTCCGATCATTCTAGATGTTCTAATTTAATGGGGCTTCGATGAGTACCGTGGACGTGTATAACAAACAAATACACATTCTTTTTGTTATAATAAAAATATAGAAAAAAATTTACCAGACTATTTCCATTTGCTCAAAACAATTTCTTATGCCCATCATTTACTTTAAGGACCCACGTGATGTAGTAAAAAAATTGGAGGTTAGTGAGTCCTTCAAATATTGCCATGAAACACCACCCATGGAAGGAGCTTGTTTCGTGGCATGGTCAGGAGGAATAAGAAGCCGCCAAATCTCATCATACACATTCACAAGGTCCTTAAATCTTACATTAATACACTTGTGCTAATGGAAGCGACTGAGTTTATCACAGGAAACCTCAAATGTTTATCATAACTTCTGGTACAGGTTTTCCCTTACGAGATAGGTTAATCTTCTATCTCCGGTGACGCACACAGACACACCTGGAGCCCACACACTCATTCACAGGAGAAAACACATATTTTTACTGTATATATCTTGACCCAACACTACACTTTTGACCCAACAGTACACTTTTTGACCCAACACTACATAATTGTATGACCCAACACTATCACTTTTTGATCCAACACTACATAATTGTATGACCCAACACTATCACTTTTTGACCCAACACTATCACTTTTTGACCCAACACTACATTTTTTTCCTTAACACTACATTTTTTTACCCAACACTATATATATATTGACCCAACACTACTGTATATATTTTGATTCAACACTACCCTTTTCGACCCAACACCACTGTATATATTTTGACCCAACAATACTGTATATATTTTTATCCAACACTATATACAGTATATTGACCCAATAGTACACTTTTGACCAAACACTACATTATTTGACACAACCTCTGCTGAAGTGGATCACCAAAGGACAAAATTACTATCGTACACCACAACACAATAGATGATAATTATATACGATTTACATATATGTACGCCGACCGCATACTCAAAGAGAGAAGGTAAACAAAGTAAAAATAGATCAACCTTTTGCTACACCATTCTACCTCCACAAATTTCTCTTTCCGTTTCTCTAATACCAATTTAACCAAAGATGACGTCACGTTGCTCTAAGACAACTAATTTCACCCGTGCAACCACCAGCCTACCTTCCTTCCTTCCTCTGCTCTCTCACTTTTCATTCTCACAGACACGTTCATTCTCTTCGCTGTTCTGGCTATCAACGACTTTATGTACAGGTGCCTCAGGGGTGTTAATTTGTTGCTGGTGATAGAGTGAACGATGGGTGGTGGTGGTGGTGGTGGAGATAGGTAAATTAAGATGTGTAAATACTGGGTGGGTTGCTGGCTGAGGGAGGGTGAGGGAGGAGTGTATGGTTAATTTGTCAACATGTTAACTTTTTGTTTTCTCTCTCTCTTTTTCTAACCTTCTCTTTCTACTTCTCTCTTCTTCGTTCTCTAACAAATTCCTTCCTTATTCCTTCTGTGTTTATATTTTCATCTTTCACTATACACTCCTTCCTGTATCCTCCCTCCATCCCTCCTAAATCTAAGGGACCCTGTGATGTGATGTAGTATGAAAATTGAAGGTAAATGAGTCCTTCAAGTATTACCACGAAACACCACCTATATAGGACGAGCTTATTTCATGGTATAGCCTAGGGCCTAGTCAGGAGGAATCAGAAGCCACCAATTCTCATACATGATCACAGGGTCCTTAACTTGCTTTCACCCAATATTTTCAATCAACCTCGTGCCTCAACTTCCATTTCCTCGCTCTACCTTCCCATTCAGCATTTCCTCTTTCTATTCTTCACCGACTTTCCTTTCTAAAAATATCGAATGACCTCCTACCTTTCCTTCCTCCATTTCCAATTCTATTTGCCTGAGTCACTTCTTCAAACATTTTAACTGACCTCCACCACCACACCTCCTCCTCCTTTACTTTTTCTGTTTTAGTCTCCCACTCGAACTTTCCTCCATTCCTTTCTTCCCTCCTTTAATTTTCTATTTCTCTATTCCTTCCTTCCCTCCTTCTATTACTCTCTATCTATTCCCACTCTCGAACTCTTCCTCCATTCCCTCCTTCCATTAAACTTTATCTCTTCCCTCTCTTAACCTATTTCCTTCCTTTCCTCCTCCTCCTCCTCCTTACGTTCTATATCCTATTCTACCTTTCAAAAAATTCTTCCTCCCTTCCATCCCTCCATCGTTCCTTCCTCTGCATCCAACAACACATTCAAATAACCTATTTCCTTTCTTCACAACTCCCTCCCTCCTTCCCTCCCTCCCTTCTGACCCACTACCGGGCCCTACCGTTAAGACAATATGGGCAGCAGACAACGGACTTTCTCGTGCAGATATCTAAATATTTGAACAGAGCCATGCAGTGGTTGGTTGCATCCGGAACACACGGTAGTACAGTATTTATTCCCTCCCCCTTTCCTTATTACCGACAAGAGACAGTCTCATTACTACTTAAACAACATATATTTTCTTTATTATTATTCTGCAAGGGGGGGATTAAGTTGTGCGTATTATTTTTTTTTTCTTCCTATAGTGACAAAGGCAGGGATTAATTGCAAGAAACCGGCTTGTTAGCCCACATTGTAGGGAAAGATGGATGACGGTGGAGTGCTTCAGAGCTGACCGACCAGCTTTGTATGTTAAAGACTATAAGGCTATGGTAATATTGAACTTTATCTTCGACGAAAACAATCTTCGTCGCTACATTCGCATTGCAAAATAATGGGAACTGAGCAACTAAGATTGTTTTCGTCGAAGATAAAGTTTAATACAACCACCCAATAAGAGTACTTGTAACTACTGGTTAAGGAGCCATGTAATGTAGTCAGAAAATTGGAGGTAAATAAGTCCTTCAAATGTTGCCACCAAACACCATCTATATAGAAGAAGCTCGTTTCGTGGCATATTCAGGAGGAATCAGAAGCCTCCAATTCTCATACATGTTCACAAGGTCCTTAACTATTGCATTTGGGAGTTGAACAGAAATGGGGTTAGACAATGAATAGCTTGGCGAGTGTTGTTGCATGTTTTCCTGAAAGGTCCCAACCCGACACCGTGAACCTTACTAACTACAAGTGTTGAGTGAGGTAGCATGTCTCGCACACTTGTATGCACGTCACAATATCACTATTGTTTTCAAATACATTTCAACTCACACACACACACACACACACACAGTCCCGGCGCTCATTACATATGTAGCCTATATGTATACACTCCTACATATGTATCCAAACGCAAGTGTTTTGACACACACACACACACACGCGCTCGCGCTCTCGCTCTCGCTCTCGCTCTCTCTCACAAATAGGTGCAAGGGTGATGGATGGATGGGAGGACGAGAGGGGATGCTATGCTACTGTACTATAAGGGAAGAAAGAGATTAGGGGGCTCAGGGAAGGCATTAGGAAGGGTAATGTTGTGAGAAATTGAAGTGGATGGAGGGGTGGGAGAAGTCGCAGGTGTGGTGTTAAGAGAGAAGTATCCTATGTACAATAATCGCGGCTTTGTGGATATTGTTACACTTTTTAACCTGCATGGCAACAATGGAACCTCTCCCTCATTTACTTTCTTAAGATATTTCGGTAAATATAATGCAATGCAAGACAAAATACACAAAATATTACATGCACAAGTTTCGATACTGTACTTATCTGCAGTTGTATCTAAGGTCATAATTATTACTTAGTAGGTGTATTAATTATTATGTTCGCCAAACTTTAAAGTGACTGATGTTCTGTATATTCCACTACCTACCTGACTAATGTATAACCTACACACTAAGTTTCATTTCCTCGGGACCTTGGTACAGTCACGGTCACAAGTCCTGCAACACCTGATAAAACAGCCTCTAAATATGGTACGAAACTATATATACCGTACTGCTGTTGGTTTCTGTAATTATTGGCTCATAAGATTCACCCTCATAGCTCATGCACTTTCTTTCACCCGATATACAGGGTGATTCAGAAATGCGTGCCGAAAATCCGCAGGTGTATTCCTGGCACATAATTGATTGTAAATTAGTCAATAACGATTTTGGAAATTCTCAATAGTTTATAAGTTATAGTGCCTTCAAGGTTTGAAGAGTGTGTTTAAATCTAGGGATTGTACCATAATCTTTCAGACACGTGTGAAATTACTTAACTCCCATGAAGGCATTGGAAACACAGTAAAAGTTACTAAAGAATATGACAAAAGCTGTAGAGTGTACAGTCACAGCAAAATTACCAGGGACGGAGTTTCAGGGATTATGGTACAATCCCTAGATTTAAACACACTCTTCAAACCTTGAAGGCACTATAACTTATAAACTATTGAGAATTTCCAAAATCGTTATTGACTAATTTACATTCAATTATGTGCCAGGAATACACCTGCGGATTTTCGGCACGCATTTCTGAATCACCCTGTATACAGGACTCTTCACCGTGACTGTTACACTGAGCAAATAACTTGAGTGAATATAAAAGAAACTCCTCTTAACTGCTATGGGGATGATATTTTTAGTTTTGGGTGAATTTGAGGGCTACTGAATCCTCCAAACAACACCAGATAACAAGCAGCCTAAAAGAAGAGTAGGGGGAGGATCTGTTTTGTTGCAGGGTTGAAAGGGTTACGTAGACTCCAACACACACACACACACACACACACACACACACACACACACACACACACACACACACAGAGTAAACAAGCTCCCTAATTATTAACAAACACCTTCCGGGTCAGACCTTGCCGATCGATCACTCAGTATTTTAATAATCTAAATGTTTCCACTGACTCATAATTATTATAACTAATGACATCGTACACACTGACATCTATCTATGTTCAACCGCTTTCTTTCAATCCAAGTAAATACTAATGAACTCACACACAATAACATCAATCAACACAACGTTCCTCAGGTTTCTCTCTCTTCTTCTCTTCTATACTCTCTCTCTCTCTCTCTCTCTCTCTCTCTCTCTCTCTCTCTCTCTCTCTCTCTCTCTCTCTCTCTCTCTCTCTTTTTCTCTTCTATACTCTCTCTCTCTCTCTCTCTCTCTCTCTCTCTCTCTCTCTCTCTTCTTCTCTTCTATACTCTCTCTCTCTCTCTCTCTCTCTCTCTCTCTCTCTCTCTCTCTCTCTCTCTCTCTCTCTCTCTCTCTCTCTCTCTCTCTCTCTCTCTAAGTAAAAAGGAGTACAGTACTAATGGACTCAAACCACAGAATAATAAAATAAATCAACACAGCCGACGTAGGATTTCCCCGTTTTATTTTTTAATAGAAAGTACTAATAGACTCAAACACTAAGGAATAACTTTTTCAATATACATATAACCGCCACCACGAAAGCTTAAGTGGGTTATAATATACTTTTAATACATTGGAGTGCCTTGATTCCTCCAAAGTATGTCAGGAAACAGAACCAATACATATATATAATTGCATCCTGTTGCTTGGAATAGTTTAGAGGAATCACCTGCTCCAAATTCAACAACACTTTATTATCTCCTGAAGGACCCTAGGATGTTGTCGGAAAAATTGGAGGTAACGAGTCCTTCAAATATTGCCACGAAACACCACCTACATGGAAAAAGATTGTTTCGCGGCATAGTCAAGAGGAATCCGAAGCCACCAAGTCTCATACACGATCACAGGGTCCTTAATTAAGAGGGAAGTGCAGTGTTGGTAAATCTGGAGCAACTGATTCCTCCAAACTATATTCCAGGCCACCATTATTCAGGCTAATCTGGTCTTGTTTCATGGCATAGTTTAAGGGGGAAGTTCTGTGTTGGAAATTCTGGAGCAACTGAATCCTCCAAACTATTCCAAGCAACAGAACACCATTATTTTTGCTCTTCTGGTCCTGTTTCCTGGCATATTTTGGAGGAATCAAGGCACTCCAATGTACCAAAAGGGAATTACCACCTTAAGGGACCCCGTAATGTAGTTAGAAAATTGGAGGTTAGTGAGGCCTTCAAATATTGCTACGAAACTCTACCAATATTGAAGGAGCTTGTTTCGTGGCATAGTCAGGAGGAATCAGAAGCCACCAAGTCTCATACACGATTAGGCTACGGGGTCCTTAAAGGAATCAGTAGTCCTCCAATTCACCAACACGAATCTCCCCCTTAATAATTATCCAGAGTGATGAGTAAATGTATACAATAATCGTCAGTCCACCTACCCAGGGTCCAGATACAAGGGGTAGTTGATACAGCGGGTCATGAAGGTCCCGAGAGGAGGTGTTCATGCAGTGTTGTTCACGTTGTGTTCCAGTATAGTTTTCCAGTGTTGTTCACGTTGTATTCCAGTATAGTTTTCCAGTGTTGTTCACGTTGTATTCCAGTATAGTTTTCCAGTGTTGTTCACGTTGTATTCCAGTATAGTTTTCCAGTGTTGTTCACGTTGTATTCCAGTATAGTTTTCCAGTGTTGTTCACGTTGTATTCCAGTATAGTTTTCCAGTGTTGTTCACGTTGTATTCCAGTATAGTTTTCCAGTGTTGTTCACGTTGTATTCCAGTATAGTTTTCCAGTGTTGTTCACGTTGTATTCCATTATAGTGTTCAAGTGTTCTCGTTGTATTCAAGTGTTATGGTGTTCCAGTGTTTACGTTGTATTCCAGTGTTGTTCTCGTTGTATTTAGGTAAAGTGTTCCAGTGTTCACGTTGTATTTAGGTAAAGTGTTCCAGTGTTCACGTTGTATTCCAGTGTAGTGTTCCAGTGTTCACGTTGTATTCCAGTGTAGTGTTCCAGTGTTCTCGTTGTATTCCAGTGTTATGGTGTTCCAGTGTAGTGTACCGTACTTGACTGGGTAGGCTACTACTGAATGCCCATAATTTACAGTCGATGTCTCCTTTATCACTATCGTCATGTTTTTTTCCACACACTGTAAGATATTCAACTTTATTTATTTTTTTCCCAGTCTGGTTCAATAACATTACTCGTGTTTATATAAAGTGCACCGGTATAGTCTGGGGAATTAGAGAAGAACAACTGCCAGTCACTCACAAGTCACAGCTGAACATTATTATTTTTTATTTTTTCCACTGGGAAGAAGTTTCCAGATAGGAATTTCTTTCACTCGATTGTTAAGCGGGAATTATAGGCTAGTGTTGGTAGGCTAAATTTGAAGCCACTGATTCCTTCAAACTATTCTCAGCAACATGCCACCATTATTTTTGTTAATCTGGTCCTATTTCCTGGCATACTTTGGAGTAATCAAGGCGCTGTAATGTACCAAAAGTATATAATTTCTTTAGCATTCTCAGGTCTGGCTTCGTTGCTGTTGTTTTTAATTGTCTAGACACAGTATTGCACTAGTTATATCATAAGCCTTGACAATGCCTGTGACAAATTCTGTACTACCACTATAAAGCTGCGACCTATAACACTTCCTTTTCACTTAAGTTTCATACCTCTACAATGAGTCTCCGTTCGGTCTGAGCCATGCACGATGTCCGTGTTTAACTCATTTTACTTTGATATATAGAGCTTCATGAAGGTATAGTATAATAAATAATAATTGTGTGCAGCTCTACTGTATCGGTACACCTCTTGAGCATTAAGGGAAGTACCGGTATTTCGAAAACATTCCGCCAAGTTATCCCGCTAAGGAGGGGAGAGCGGGGGTTGTGTTGCCTCAGACCAAACAACCAAAACAAAACATTAGGCAGCAGGGGGCAAATACACAGGAATGACTACCGTGTATACAGTACAGTGACCAGCACCTCTCCCGTCCGTTTCCCCACGTCTGTCTGAGGGTGAACTCCTGACATTAAAAAATCATAAGGTCATGGACACGACATATTTACCTTTCCCTCGAGATTACAAGGGTCATATTGCTACTCACATCAGAAAGACATATTAAGACTTCAGAAGATAGAGTGTATCCTATGTGTCAGTTCACATGGCTAGAGAACCCCAAACCGAGCAGTATAACGAATCCTATCTTCTTGATCAATAAACCCGATGTTGGTGGTGTTTTGGAGTCTCAATAAACGCGACCCCTAAGATAAATGGACTCAGTAAGCCATATCTGTGTGTGTACAAGTGCATGAAGCAGTACAGCACGGAGTCAGGATGTGTGGTGGCAAATGAACACTTAAGACTCTTGACGTTGCAAAGGACTTATAACTTTACTGCAACACTTATATATCATGCTCCTCAAATATTTAAACGAGTCTAACAGAAGCAGTTTTTCTTCAGAAATATCATTCAACAACCGTACATGCCTACAGTTTAAGCAAATAAACATTATGTAGGCTACACTCGGAATCCACAATCCCTAGCCTACCTGAATAGAAGCCCGAGATCTGAAGCAGGCGGTTTCTGGACGACAGCCCACCCACACAATCATGAGGCCACACACATTATTTTGAACCACTGGAGGCTTTAGGTGGGCTGTCGTCTAGAATCCGCTCGCTCCAGATCGCTGGCTTTGGATTTGGATTTGGATTGAATACCGGTATGTTTAGTACCACACTTGTGTCACATGAGCAACTATATAAGAATGCATAGTGTTGGTTGTTCTCAAGTTAGTGGGATCCGATCCTGAATGAGGAGCTAAGGTGTTAATGACCTTTGTGCAGTGGTCGGGTAAACACAACCTAAACCTGCCTCAATACTCCAAGGCTCCTCATTCACTCACGACCGGAACACAGCCAATACAGTAAGAGAAGAAACTGTTGACGGTAAAATGAAAGGCTACTGGATCCCCCAAACTATGTCACGAAACAAATCTCCCATTAGTAGGTAAAACTGTTTCCTGTTACAGTTTGGAGGAATCAATTTCCTTCCAATTTACCAAAAGGAGGTATTTCCCTTAAAGCAACAAACAATAGGTAACTCTTTCACTGATACACGACAGACGCCACATCTAAATACACTGATCCTGATAATTATAGAAGGGTCGTATTGCAGTGGTTCCACCTGATAAGTCCGGTTACTTTGTACAGTACACTTGGATTCAAAACTTCGTGATACACTTGCGGTGAAGGGTGAAAGAAAACCCCATTGCACTCTTACTGGACGGCAGGTCACTCACTACACCCATTATCCCACCAAGAGGCTTAACGAAGCAGACTGATTCAAGGTAAGGCTTGATAGGGAGGGGGCTGACTAAGTGACCTGCCGTACAGGAAGGGTACACAGAGCTCTCCTTCCTCCACAGCGAATGCATACGGAAATTCTAAGAGGAACCCGCACCTGGTTTGAATCCTTTATCAAAACGGAACTAATAATATGACTGCCATTTTTTTTATCTCACACGAAAAAAAATATATAACTTAGGAAGATGAGCATAGAACTTTGACATGAAGATAGATAAGACAGCAGTGAGGTAAATGAGGCAAGATCGTGGTGAGTGAGTTAGGCACAGCGGTGAGGCAGGATTGGGGAAAATGAGGCAAGATCGTGATGGTGAGTGAGTGAGGCAGGCAAATTGAGAGGGAGGTCCACATGTTGATACGATACCGGGTGATGAGGAACTGAGAGGCGAGGGAGGAGAGGGGGAGGAAGGTTTGGTCTGTCTGTCTGTCTGTATGTCTGAGGGAGGGAGGGAGGCAAGGCAGGTGTGGTAAGAGTGTGTGTGTATATATAAGTCTACCTAACACACCAACCCACCACTCCAAACCTGCCTTGTGCAATTGCTTCGTCACAATGCAAAGAGAGGTAGACTAAAATGGTATAGTCTTCTGCCCCCGTTGTTGGCTGCATCTTCCTCCCTACAATAAAATTCTCCATGTTCCTTTTTTCATCAATATAAGCATCATCATCAGCTCTGAATTCTGGTCTCTAGATTGACAATATCGTGGATGTATATTATGGTTCAAATTTATGTGGTGTCCAGCAACATTTTAATAAACATCTTAATAATGTCATCTTTAATTGTTTATAATAGAAGTAAAAACAACAACTACCCCCGATGACTAATAGTTACTAACATTAATAAAGTCTTTAAGAAAAATATTAAGGAACAGCCATCTATTAGTTCAAAATCATCAGCATAAAGGATAGAATTACAAGTAGATACGTGACTCTTTTTTGCTGAGTAAACAGGGGAACGAAGTCCTCGAAATGAAGTGCTGGTCGGTTATTTCGTGCCTGGAAAAGGTACAGTTGCCTCCACAAATAACGCGCACAACGTCCAATTGGTTTGGTGAAATGTGGCACCACTGTGTTTGTTTACTCGTAGTAATGGTAGACAAATATACAAAACTCACTCCTGCTACACTATCCACCATAAGGACGCTATGTAAACAAACACAGTTGTGCCACATTTCGCCAAACCCACATAACGCTGTGCTCATTATTATTGGAGACAACTGTACTGTGGGTGTGTGTAGTGATACCCACATTTCATCAATATAACTTGGCAGCTCAGGCAGGCATGATGAATAATGGACGACAAGCACAAGTCAGACGACACCAGGACTTTGACAGGAAAAAAAATATCTTGAAAGTATGTACTTCTTGTTTTAATTAGTGTGAACTTTCAAGACATAACTTTATTTCGCTTTTCTGTGGGGATTCTTATAAATTGTTGGAATATGACCGGAACAGGACAAAAACAAAAAGAGTTTTCCTAATTACAGTGGTGACAATTGGGCCTGGTACTGTACCATAAGCATTGTTTGAAAGTTGAATCACTGATCTGTCAAAGTGGTTACACATATATCCGCCATTACATATAATTTAATTTCTTAAAAACAATATTTCCGTAAGAAAAACAATATTTGAAAACGATAATGAGAACGTTCTGTAAAGGAGTTTTTTGACAGCTGATCTACAAATTAACAGGACACTATCAAAAATAAATAAATAAATAAATATATAAATACAAAAATCAATAAATGAATAAATGAAAATATGTGTACGCCAGAGACAGCGTCTGTGATCTTCAAACATTTCATAGCTGTTTAGACCAAATTCTAATGGGAGTCGAAAATTACTGTATTGACCGCCACTTTACTGAAGGACTAAACAGGTTCAAGACTTTATTCTAACTTTTCTTACATTATCAGCATTTCCTTTTCCTGTTTGTAATAACCCTCTCCAGCACGGCACGAAAGACATACAACCGTGTGCTGTTATAGGTTTACACGACCAAATTATAAAAAAACAGACAGTAAGCACACACTCGACAACCGCAATGTTAAGGTTAAAGATAAAATGTTGGGGCAGCGCGTCAAAACTCTTCAAAAATACAGTTAAAGACCCTGTGATCGTGTATGAAAATTGGAGGTTAGTGAGGCTTTCAAATACTGCCACGAAACACCACCTATATATAAGGAGCTTGTTTCGTGGCATAGTCAGGAGGAATCAGAAGCCACCAATCTCAAAAACGATCACAGGGTCCTTAAAACATGAAACTGCAGAGGGCCGTACAACAACCAACAAGAAATGAAGGGAGAGGAGAGGTCAATGTACTCACTCGCCTGGCTTGTCACCTTTCATCTCCCACACACCAATAAAAGGGATAGCAGCTTAATCATATACTTTTGGTACATTGGAGCTCCTTGATTTCTCCAAAGCATACAAAGAAACAGGACCACATTAAGAAAAAATAATGATAACCTGTTGCCTGTATGGTTTAGTTGCTCCAGATTTACCAACACTGTACAGTTCTTCCCACTAAGTCCATGGATCCCATCCAGAAGAGTTCCAAAGACGGCCATGTATGATGTAACGAATCCCCCACAGGCCAAACAAGAGCCTTTACTGACCTCTGAGAACAACAGGACTCGTAATTCTTATTCATGCCGAGGTTTGAGGTGCTGTAAGGGCTATAGTTAATGCACATATACTTATTATACAGTATGCTACATACATGCATACAGAAATCGCATCCTTATTCCAGAGATGAATAGTATATAATATAACCATTTGTACAGTTGCGGCCAGGTGTGTGTATGTATGTATCATTCTGTTATGTTTTCGTGAGTGCGTATGTGTGTGGTCATTGGATTTTCATGGATCCCGCATACCCTTATGTTTTGTTGCCTGTCTTTTGATTGATTGACGCCACGGAGCAATAAAAAATAAAAAAATTAAAAACACCCTCTCCCAGCGAATCCCAACTTGTAGCCCCGTCACAACCCTGGATACGAATGGTGAAACAGGACATCACTCATCAACCTGAACAAGACGAATCAGTAACTTGAGCTTGCGCGAGGGTAATGGAAGATAGTGTTTCGCTGTACAGTCGTGGACATAAGTTTCAATACACATGTGAGTAACTGAAACAAATTAACAGACTATTGTTTTCACGTTCTCATGTGATATTATCATTTTGAATAGTTTTTTTTAGCTGCTTGTAGTAAATTAGTAGATGCTGCTTAACCTATGTATTGAAAAAAATAGCAGTAAACGAACATGGGGAAGCTGTCAAACACTTACACGAGTCACCCTGTGTGGATGATTATTAATGTCCTCGACTGTAAATACGTATGGAACTGTAGCCAGCTTACCTTACACGTGGTTTAGATGCCTGGAGCTAAAACAATAATAATGCATTGATTCCACATGTTTTCATGTAACTATTAGTACGGGTGAAATTTGCAGTGAGAGGACGCCACAGTACACCTTCCCTTATGTTAATAGTGACCATTGAAAGTGTAATCAGACGAGGATTTCCGTCTATCTAACCTTAATGACCACTCGAGACTCAACAAATAAATGGGGGATGGCAGTACCAAGGCTCTGTACAGTCACTCACCTATGACGACTGGTATAGTGGAAAGCGGCCGGAACAAAACGAGCTACAGTGTTCGTTTAGGATATTATCGAGCCACACCGGCCTGAGAGTATTTGACTTATTGTACAATACATGTAGTACGTAGTACAAAGTAATGCCGCCCGACATTACTACTTCGTTATATATGATATGGGGATGGATGGACAGGGTGCTATTATTTTTTCCAAACTGCGTCATGAATAATATTTAGCTAAGGTGGTCTGATTTTCCTCATATATTATGGAGAAATTATGAGGCTCCAGTACATATGCTACCTCCATTGGTTCGAGATGTGTGTGGCCTCGTGATGGTTTGGGGGTCAGTCGTCCAGGAACCGTCTGCTTCCGATCTGGGGCTTCGACTCAGGTGGGCTGGATGTTATGGTTAGGAGTGTTACCACGATCAAAAACCTGTCGGTGCAAATCTCGTGTGAAACATTCTGACACCTGTGACGATGAATACTGTACAGTCACGAGCATAAGTTTCTTTACCCCCCTGGCGAGAGTTATGTCGAAGTCGTCGTTGGATATGGACTGGACGAACAAAAATGAACCAGTTCATAATGTTGGGATGATGCTTCATGTCACTAGAGGTGTTCACTTGAATACAACAAATTTTACACCGTCATGAGATACTGACCCCCAGTGTTCGTTTGCCTGGCCCTTCTCCAACCACAACTTCGACCTCATTCTCGACATGGGGGTAAAGAAACTTATGCTCGTGACTGTACAAAGGCATGTTTATTCCAGGGGCATCATGAGTTGTGCTGAGCATTTACTGAACCATCAGACCCCAACTGTTCCATTTTTTTTTTTTTTTCTATCGTGTGTACAAAAGTGATAAAGTAAAATATAATCACCACCAACTGAAGCATGATCAGGGTTAATCAAATACCGTAACTACATAAACATTCCTTTAAAAATCCGTAAATGCAAGGAAAGTAAAAGAAAACGTACCGGTATGCACACACACACTCGGTGAGAAAGTGTAAACTGTTCCACTTTCTTAACTCAGAAGTAGCGGGCTAAGGGTTACGATTTCTATGAGCGACCCAACACTGGATCTCTAATTTACGAGTTATTGTATGTAACTTCTAGTAGTTGTTTTTTTTTACAAAGAGGATGAAGTATCCATTAACAATACAGCTTTTGCGCAACCAATAAAATATCTACAGCCACCCCCCGCCCCCTATCTCTCTCTCTCTTACACACACACACACACACATGTCACGGTTGGTTATGTATGTGTCACCCTACCACCAATAACTCAACCCATATTTTTTTTAAACCCCGTAAAAACTGTAGGGACACCTGCCCTCGGCAATATTTATATTCCCAGCACAGTTTGCTTATACATTCCTCTCTGGTTGCGACATTTCTATTTTCTTCACTTGACCATTGGGTAAAAAGAATTTCTTTCTGTATCTCACACTGTCATGATCCGCTATAAATACATTCTCATCAGCTAGTCCCAATATAGTTTTTCTGTCACTATATTTACTCTACTTAAAGATATGAGACTGAATTATTTACTTGACTTTACGGTAGAATTTTCTGTACTATTGCTTCGCTATATTAGGCTATGGGCCTCGGCTGATACCGTACTATGATAGATTAATTTTGCTAAACCAGTATTATCGATACTCCCGAGTTTCATTTGGTAGAATTCAATGTATTGCCATTCTATACAAAAAGGCCCTGATGAAACTCTGAACATATTTTAGTAAGACGATGTTCAAGTAAACCTATAAATTCGTGGTACAGTTTAGGACAGGAGGAAGCCGCAAGTTCCTTTGTGCTCTCAAAATATATGCTCCCAAACAGACAAATACATTCCCTAGGCCTAGACGGATCATTTCTGCCGACTCCTACCCACCCACTCTCCGATGAAATTACTTACTGACGGGGGAAGGAAGTAGTTATAGTCGGCCTTCTCGAGTTCCTCATAATCTGAGACCCTCCCTTAGGTTAGTCTATCGTTGTGATTCTCTTTCCTCCCATTCCCTACGGTACTTCAAGTTTCCTTCCCTTCCCTTCATATTCCTTCCCTTTTCCCTTTCCTCCCTCTCCAGCAACTTCACTTCCCCTCCCCACCAATCCCTTCCCTTCATACTCCTTCCCTTTTCCCTTTCCTCCCCCTCCAGCAACTACATTTCCCTTCCCTTCTAACTCCTTTCTTTTTCCCTTTCCTCCCTCTCCAGCAACTATATTTCCCCTCCCCACCAATCCCTTCCCTTCTTACTCCTTCCCTTTTCCCCTTCCTCCCTCGCAAGCAACTTCACTTCCCCTCCCCACACCTCCTCCTCCACTCAGGACCTGTAATTACTAAACACTACACGAACCTCAAACACACTGAAGCCACAACATTTCAATACCTTCGCCTAAACATTCGTCTTTGGCGTATGAACATGCAGTCGCCTTGCCAAAACCTTTAGGCATTTAACAAAGAGTATTGCACACATGGACAAAGAGCAGTGCTGAAGAAAGAAAGGAGTATAAAGGTTTATGAAGGAAGGAGTAAGGATGTTCACGGAAATAAGGAGGAGTTCTGAAGAGTAAGAGGTGCTTAAGATTACCGTTGTGCAATAGGAAAGAGAATGGGTATTAATAAAAAAAAAAAAAAATTGGGAACTCTGAAGAAAAAAAATAAGTAGTGGATATGATGACAAAGATAGGAAGGAGTAGAGAAGAGAGGAACAAAGATGCTGATGGAAAGAGTAAATGAGATTGCAGATGGAAAAATATAAAAGAAAGGGGTGTTGAAGAAAAGATTACTGGTGATGACGGAAGAAGGTTAAAAGAAGAAAAAGATGAAAACACACACACACACACACACACCCTTCTATCGTCTAGCCTAAACCAAATAGCAGGAGCCAATACATTCTGTCACGACCCAGGATTTACAGTCTTTCATTGGTTCTGGCACTAAAGAATGTTCCAACAAAGACAGACGACTCATGCATGACCTCTTCTTCTCTTGGTGGTTGGGGTCACAGTAAGGTATGGTGGAGGTGTGGGGAGGGAAATGCAAACTGCGATGGATGGGGAGGGGGAGGGGAAGGATTAGGGGATATGGGAGGAGAGATGTGGGGAGGGAAATGCAAACTGTGATGGATTGGGGGAGGATGGATTGGGGGAGGAAGGATTAGGGGGTATGGATGGAGGGGGAGGGGAAGGATTAGGGGGTATGGAAAGGGGAGGTGTGGGGAGGGGAAATGCAAACTGTGATGGATGGGGGGGGGGGAGGGAGAATTATGGGGTATGGAAAGGGGAGGTGTGGGGAGGGAAATGCAAACTGTGATGGATGGATGGGGGGAAGGATTAGGGGGTATGGAAGGGGAGGGAAATGCAAATTATGATGGAGGAGGGGGAGGAGGAATAGGGGATACGAGAGGGGAGGGAAATGCAAACTGGGTTGGATGGGGGTGAACGTATTATGGGTCTGGGAGGGGAGGGGAGGGGAGGGAAATGCAAACTGAGGTGGAAGGGGGTGAAAGGAAAATGGGGTAGAGGGAGGGGAGGGGAAGGGATACGGGGGTAGAAGAATAGTAGGGTACAGGGGGTAGAGGGAAGGGAGGGGAAGAAAACAGGGAGAAAAGGCAGGGAGGCGGATGGTAACTGCATGGGGTACAAGGAAGGAAGAGCAAGGGAACAGAGGATCGAAGGAAGGAAGGGAGGGGAACTGTGTCTCTTCATTAAGGTCAGAGAAAGATAGAAAATTGTGTCACTGAAATAATAAAAGAGATACAGCCGGGGAAATAGGCAACCGGTACCTGGAGATGTGAGCATAAGAAATTAATGTTTAAAGTTATAATATAAACCTCTCTTTGTTTAGCTGTTTGAACCTGATTTAGGGTTAAAAAAAAAGTATATATACCAACATGACTTCGAGGGGGACGTAATGGTTAATTTTTCATCATACATAGTTTTGATGTGTTTGCGACAGGCCTTTCCAGTGTTGTCATAACCATCAACAGTATAGGGGGACTAGTTTCAAATGAGGAAAAAAACTAGTGTACTTTGTGAATAAAAAAAAATATGCTGACGGTGCTGAATCAAGTGGAGGAGTGTTGATGATAAATAGTTACCTGTTGTGTTGACTGAAATTAGAGTTGGTTTGTTGATGGAAAAACAGAATGGGTCTGAGGTAAAGAGGGGAAGATGTTGACGTTCAGACCTTCGCCTAAACATTCGTCTTTGGCGTATGAACATGCAATCGCCTTGCCAAAACCTTTAGGCATTTAACAAAGAGTATTGCACACATGGACAAAGAGCAGTGCTGAAGAAAGAAAGGAGTATAAAGGTTTATGAAGGAACGAGTAAGGATGTTCACGGAAATAAGGAGGAGTTCTGAAGAGTAAGAGGTGCTTAAGATTACCGTTGTGCAATAGGAAAGAGAATGGTATTAATAAAAAATAACAAAAATTGGGAACTCTGAAGAAAAAGAATAAGTAGTGGATATGATGACAAAGAGAGGAAGGAGTAGAGAAGAGAGGAACAAAGATGCTGATGGAAAGAGTAAATGAGATTGCAGATGGAAAAATATAAAAGAAAGGGGTGTTGAAGAAAAGATTACTGGTGATGACGGAAGAAGGTTAAAAGAAGAAAAAGATGAAAACACACACACACACACACACACACACACACACACACACACACACCCTTCTATCGTCTAGCCTAAACCAAATAGCAGGAGCCAATACATTCTGTCACTACCCAGGATTTACAGTCTTTCATTGGTTCTGGCACTAAAGAATGTTCCAACAAAGACAGACGACTCATGCATGACCTCTTCTTCTCTTGGTGGTTGGGGTCACAGTAAGGTATGGTGGAGGTGAGGGGAGGGAAATGCAAACTGCGATGGATGGGAGGGGGAGGGGAAGGATTAGGGGGTATGGGAGGAGAGATGTGGGGAGGGAAATGCAAACTGTGATGGATTGGGGGAGGAAGGATTAGGGGGTATGGATGGAGGGGGAGGGGAAGGATTAGGGGGTATGGAAGGGGAGGTGTGGGGAGGGAAATACAAACTGTGATGGATGGGGGGGAGGGAGAATTATGGGGTATGGAAAGGGGAGGTGTGGGGAGGGAAATGCAAACTGTGATGGATGGATGGGGGGAAGGATTAGGGGGTATGGAAGGGGAGGGAAATGCAAATTATGATGGAGGAGGGGGAGGAGGAATAGGGGATACGAGAGGGGAGGGAAATGCAAACTGGGTTGGATGGGGGTGAACGTATTATGGGTCTGGGAGGGGAGGGGAGGGAAATGCAAACTGAGGTGGAAGGGGGTGAAAGGAAAAATGGGGTAGAGGGAGGGGAGGTGAAGGGATACTGGGGTAGAAGAATAGTAGGGTACAGGGGGTAGAGGAAGGGAGGGGAAGAAAACAGGGAGAAAAGGCAGGGAGGCGGATGGTAACTGCATGGGGTACAAGGAAGGAAGAGCAAGGGAACAGAGGATCGAAGGAAGGAAGGGAGGGGAACTGTGTCTCTTCATTAAGGTCAGAGAAAGATAGAAAATTGTGTCACTGAAATAATAAAAGAGATACAGCCGGGGGAAATAGGCAACCGGTACCTGGAGATGTGAGCATAAGAAATTAATGTTTAAAGTTATAATATAAAACTCTCTTTGTTTAGTCTGTTTGAACCTGATTTAGGGTTAAAAAAAAAGTATATATACCAACATGACTTCGAGGGGGACGTAATGGTTAATTTTTCATCATACATAGTTTTGATGTGTTTGCGACAGGCCTTTCCAGTGTTGTCATAACCATCAACAGTATAGGGGGACTAGTTTCAAATGAGGAAAAAAAACTAAACTAGTGTACTTTGTGAATAAAAAAAATAAGCTGACGGTGCTGAATCAAGTGGAGGAGTGTTGATGATAAATAGTTACCTGTCCTGTTGTGTTGACTGAAATTAGAGTTGGTTTGTTGATGGAAACAGAATGGGTCTGAGGTAAAGAGGGGAAGATGTTGACGTTCAGACTAATTAGGGTATTTTGGTCAGTAGGCTATAATACTCGTGAATGAAATAGTAGTAGAAGAGTTGAAGAAATTGTTCAGATGGTGAAACACAAGAGATAAGAAGTGTCAATTAAAAAGCAAGTAG
>JAWQEG010004254.1:0-87500 GCA_033782935.1 Petrolisthes cinctipes
CTCTCTCTCTCTCTAATTCTCTCTTCCTCTGTCTGTTTTCCCTCTCCCTCTCTCTCTCTTCTTCTGTCTGGTTTTCCTCTCTCCCTCCCTCTCTTTCTCTCTCCCTCCAATTCTCCTCCCTCTGTTTCTCCTCCCCCCTCTTTCTCTCTCTCTCTCACTACTTCAAGTGTTCAAATCAGGACGGCCAATTCTCTCTCCCTCTGATTCTCCTCTATCTCTCTCTCTCTCTCTCTCTCTCTCTCTCTCTCTCTCTCTCTCTCTCTCTCCCTCTCTCTCTATCTCTCACTCACCAGCGACCCACTGACTTGACTTCCTTCTGGGGCCCGCTCAGGTGAGGCTAGTGGGTGGTGGTGGTGGTGGGTAGGTGGTAGGTGGGTATGGGTAGTGGTGGTGGTAGGTGGTAGTGGGTATGGGTGGTGGTGGTGGTAGTGGTGGGTAGGTATGTGGGTGTGGGTGGTGGTGGTAGTGGTAGGCAGGTGGTTGTAGGTGATGGTGGTAGTGGTAGGTGGGTAGGTGGTGGTGGTAGGTGGGGGTGATGGTAGGTGGGAGGGATGTTAGGTAGAGGGAGGTAGGGAGGGAGGGAGGGACAGATGAAAGAGAGATGGAGAGAGGGAGGGAGTGAGGGTACAGATAGGGCTATGGGAGGCAAAAGGTATGAGAGAGAGAGAGAGAGAGAGAGAGAGAGAGAGAAAGAGAGAGAGAGAGAGAGAGAGAGAGAGAGAGATGTGTACGATGTGAGAAAAGCCAGACTGGATGGAATAATTATCATCTCCCAAAATGCCTTGTTGATAAATCTAGAGAAAATGATTCCTCCAAACTATTCCAATCAACAGTCCACCATTATTTAATGGTCGGACTGTCTGTTCCTGGCATAGCTTTGGAGGAATCAAGGAGCTCTAATAAGCCAAAAGGTATACTAACCCTTTGATTAATTAAGACGCTCGCTTGATCATCCTCACTCATGTACAGTCACGCCCAAAAGTCCTAAAACACATTTCTCGATAACAATAATGATGATGATGATAATAATAATAATAATAATAATAATAATAATGATAATAATAATACCGGTTATAATAATAAACACAATAATTATAACAATAACAACAACAACAATAATAATAATAATAATAATAATAATATAAATAACAATAATAATAATAATAATAAAATAATAATAATAATAATAATAATAATAAAAAGAAAGTGATGCTGATGGTGGTGAAATGTCTATCAATAACACTAATACACTAATACTAATACCTTTGCTAATAATAACAATAACAAGTGACGTAATGATATAATGTGTCATGTTTGGTGGTGACAGGAGGTGTTGTGGCAATGGTGGTGGTATTTGTCACACACACACACACACACACACACACTTAAACACACACATAACACACACACACACAAAACACATACACACAAATAACACACATTTTATACAATTTCTGGCTACACACGTAAAATTGTTAAACCCCACCCACACATACACACACACACACACATTTTATACAATTTCTGGCTACACACGTAAAATTGTTACACACACACACACACACACATTCTAATATTACTGGTTACACTCTTAATGTTGCTACACACACACAGACACATAACACACACACACTGACACACACACATATAACACACACACATACGAACGCACACACACACAAAACAAACACACACAAACACACAAGCACACATAGGCCTACACACACACACACACACAAAACAAACACGCACACACACTTAAACACACACATACGCACGCACACAGACACACACGCAGACAAAACAAACAAACACACACACGCACACAAAACAAGCAAACACGCACACACACAAAACAAACACGCACATACACACACACAAAACACACATACACACACACAAGGTCTTTAAACAATTTTTTGTTCCTTAACTAAATTTGATTGGCAAATGAAGCAATAACAATAAGAGAGAGAGAGAGAGAGAGAGAGAGAGAGAGAGAGAGGTGAGAATGGCATGTTACGTATCTCACACACACACACACACACACACAGCTAGTCAACTTTGGAACATTCTACCACCATCCATCTCTCTTTCCATATTATAATTTATACTACAAATATTATACGAGTTACTAAACACTCCTTCAAACGCAATGTACAGTAGTTGACCACAGGAATTCTTACACATGCAGGATATATATATGGAAAGAGAGGTTATTATTATTGTGGAAGTACTGCAATGAATGGTCAACCAAGTGACTCTGTGATTACCAAAACAACAAATTCATAATGATGTTGTATTACAGTCACGTAGTCCTAAATCTTCTATATGTTGTAATCCTTAAAAAATATCAGCGTGTGTGCGAATTCATGTGGCCAATAGTACTGTACATGTCTAAGCATCTCGAACGCAATGTGTCTATAGGCATCTCGAACGATAATGTGTCTATAGGCATCTCAATCGCAATGTGTCTAGGCATCTCGAACGCAATGTATCTAAACATCTCGAACGATAATAATTAGACATGATTCTGGACATCTCTCATTATTATATATCTCTTTTTATTATTAATTATATATAAATGATTATATTTCAAGTTAGGGAGATATTAATTAAGAGCTCCTTCCTTTATTCTTCCTCCCTTGTCTTAAAAAAAAAATATATATATCATGCTACCCTCAAGATGACAAAAAATTATAATTATACACAATCCTGGACTAACGCCAGACAATAATATAAACTTTTATCCATCATCTTTCAAGGCTAAATTTATTAAGGAAGGAAGAAGTTAGTTATTTACATATACCGTATATATAATTATAAATACACTTGGTACATACACTAAAGGCTACAAAGTCATCCAAACTATACAGAAAAACAGACCAAATGGATGAGAAATGATGTGGTGTTCATGTTTTGTGGATTACTTTGGAGGAGTCTGGTGGGTGCATGGTAGGGTTTTGCAAGCACTGTAGGTACTATATATCTCTCACTCTGAAGGCCTCATTTGCACCCTATTTACACCCACAAGGACCATGGCACACGAGAGAGAGAGAGAGAGAGAGAGAGAGAGAGAGAGAGAGAGAGAGAGAGAGAGAGAGAGAGAGAGAGAGAGAGAGAAGGGGGGGGGGGTAGAAAGAAAGACTGGAGGACTACGAGGGAGAATGTGATAGAGAGTTGGGACAACAAGCACGAATAAATTAATTAGAAGGAAATGAGAGAGAGAGAGAGAGAGAGAGAGAGATCCAAGGGGAAGAGAGAGAGAGATAGATCCAAGGTGAAAGAGAGATATATATCCAAGAGAGAGAGAGAGAGAGAGAGAGAGAGAGAGAGAGAGAGTGGGGTAAGGGAACAGATGGGTTATTTTCACGTCTAGTGCGTCACAGCCCGGGCACGCACACAGCTCTACACTCATGGTAAAAATACACAACCAACCACCCACCCAGTCACTCACATAGTTAGATAGTTAGTTAGTTAGTTATTTAGATAGATAGTTAGTCAGTTTGTTAGTTATTTAGTTAGACACCCACCCAGCCACTCAGTTACATAAATAGTTAGTTAGTTAGTTATTTAGTTAGACACCCACCCAGCCACTCAGTTACAAAAATAGTTAGTTAGTTAGTTATTTAGTTAGACACCCACCCAGCCACTCAGTTACATAAATAGTTAGTTAGTTAGTTAGGCACCCATCCATCCACTCACATAGTTATTTAGTTAGTTAGTTAGTCATTTCGATAGTTAGTTAGTTAATTAGTTAGTTTGTTTGTTAGTTAGTCAGACAGACAGATAGCCACCCAGCCACTCGCTTAGTTAGTTAGTTAGTTAGTCAGTCAGTCAGTCAGTCAGTCAGTCAGTCAGTCAGTCAGTCAGTCAGTCAGTCAGTCAGTCAGTCAGTTAGTTAGTTAGTTAGTTAGTTAGTTAGTTAGTTAGTTAGTCAGTCAGTCAGTCAGTCATTTAGTTAGTTAGTTAGTTAGTTAGTTAGTTAGTCAGTCAGTCAGTCAGTCAGTCAGTCAGTCAGTTAGTCAGTCAGTTAGTCAGATAGTTAGTTAGTTAGTTAGTTAGTTAGTCAATCGAAGAGCCAGTGAGATAGTGAGTCAGTCAGTCAGTCAATCAATTAGTTAGTTAGTTAGTTAGTTACTCAGTTAGTTAGTTAGTTAGTTAGTTAGTTAGTCAGTCAGTCAGTCAGTTAGTCAGTCAATCAGTTAGTTAGTTAGTTAGTTAGTTAGTTAGTTAGTCTGTCAGTTAGTTAGTTTTTCAGCCAGTTATTTATATATCCAACCATCCAACCCACAAACCATGCACCTATCCATCCATCCATCCACTCATCCAATCACCCAGTAAATCAGTCACCCATCCTCAACCCTCCTCAGTCAAGTCCTCTCCTCATTCCTCATCCTCTCATTTCAAACTGGTGTGGATAAGGAATAGTGGTGATGGGTGATAGTGGTAGGGTAGTGGAGAGGGGAGCCATGGTGGTGGTGGTGGTGGTAATGATAAGAAGTGGGTGATGAAAGTGGTGGTGGTGGTGGTGAGATCAAAGTGGAGGTGGTGGTGGTGAGATGAAGTGGGTGATGAAAGTGGTGGTGGTGGTGATGATAAGAAGTGGGTGATGAAATTGGTGGTGGTGGTGGTGATGAGTGGGTGATGAAAGTGGTGGTGGTGGTAATGATAAGAAGTGGGTGATGAAAGTGGTGGTGGTGGTGGTGGTGGTGGTGGTGATAAGTGGGTGATGAAAGTGGTGATAGTTGTGGTGGGTGATGGCAAAATGGGTGATGGAGAGCGCATTGGTGGTGGTGGTGATGGTGGTGGTGGTGGTGAGATGAAAGTGGAAGTGGGGAAGGTGGTGGTGAGATCAAAGTGGAGGTGGTGGTTGTGGTGGTGAGATCAAAGTGGAAGTGGTGGTGGTTGTGGTGGGTGATGGAGAGAGTATTGGTGGTGGTGGTGGTGAGATGAAAGTGGTAGTGGTGAAGGTGGTGTTGAGGTGAAGGTGGTGGTGGTGAGATCAAAGTGGAGGTGGTGGTGGTGGTGGTGGTTACGGTGGTGGTGATAGAAAGAGGATTGGTGGAGATAGTGGTGGTAATATTTGATGGTGTTTCTCATAACTTCTGGCAATAGTGACAAATGTTAATGGGTGGAGGTAAATCTCTAGTCCATGGATTAATTGGAGGGCTACTGATTCCTCCAAACAGTGCCACGACACACACACACACACACACACATTGTGAAGGGGTTTGCGTGTTTCTCGCAGCAATAATAATAATAATAATAATAATAATAATAATAATAATAATAATAATACTCCATTGAAGAGTGATCTAAGTGTTATATGGTACAGAATTTGTAATCATTATGTTTATATAGTGCCTGAGTGCCTTATACCTTTCCCGTTCTTAAACATATATTGGCATCCCTCCAGAGATACGAGCACACACACACACACACACACACACACACACACGGATAATTTCAGCTATATTGCATCACGCAAAGTTCGACCCACCCACACGCATGCAGATAAATTCAGCAACATTGCAATACGCTAGGTTCACACACACACACATACACACAAATGGAGTGTAAAGTTCACTGCATGATGCGAGTTTGATCCGTACACACACACATTCACACACACTAGTCAATTAGCAAATAAAAAATTGTGTATCAATGTGATAATATTAACTAACCAATCAGCCCAGTAACTAATCAATCCAACCATCAACAACCAACAACGTGAGCATCTACTTGTTAGCCAACCAACCAACAACTAACTAACCATCTAATGAGAATAACTGAGGATGAAACACCGCCCTGAGCTTGGCAGACCCTGTTGAGTGTAGAATAAGGAAGAATGTGAGAGAGGACCGACAGCAAGCACGAAGGAAACAGATGGAAATGAGGGACAGTTGAATATTTTAGAGGAAGTGGCTCGGGTTTAAAGCGTGACCAAAGTCTTTTAAAGTACAGTCACAATCAAATAACCACCAACACTTTCCTTCCATTGTGCAAATAAACCACTATCATATCAAACAATAATCATACAACACCTTACGTCAACTCAACCTCCTCAATTATTATTATGAGGTGCTGCAAAATCATACACGTGTTGTTCTTTATCACCAAGATATTTACTACGATGGAAGGAAAGTGTGGGTGGTTATTTGATTGTGGTGTTAGTAACAATTGGTACGTACGGTACACACTATATTGGGTAATGGAAAGACTATCTATATTATCTATTTATCTATATTGGGTAATGGAAGGACTATCTATATAATATTATCTACTTATATAGGCCTATTTATCTATATTGGGTAATGGAAGGACTATCTATATACTATTCTTAACTTATCTATTTATCTATATTGGGTAATGGAAAGACTATCTATATTATCTACCGGGTATTTATCTATATTGAGTAATGGAAGGACTATCTATTTATTATCTACTTATATATCTATCTATATTGGGTAATGGAAGGACTATCTATTTAATATTATCTACTTATCTATTTATCTATACTGGGTAATGGAAGGACTATCTATATATCTAATTATATATTTTCTATATTGGGTAATGGAAGGACTATCTATATATTATCTACTTATCTATTTATCCATCTCTTTTTTTATATTCCGGAGAGTATGTCACTGAAGAAACCTATTCACCTCCCTCTCTCTAACTCTCACTCAACTCTTCCCCATATGGTATCTCTCTATTCCTTTCTTCCATCTCACCCTTCACCTGCCCCTCCTTCACCACCTCATCCTTCCATATACCTCACCTCCCTCACTTCACTTTTGATTATATATTGGCAGTGGTGGGTTGGGGAGGGGGAGGGGCTTTTTTCTTTACTATACTTTCCCTCACCCTGGTATAGGGTACTTGTTAACTTAGCAAAACCAAACAGCCTCGTAAGGATCATTAGTTAGGTATGTTGTTGTTGTTTGATGTCCTTTGTATTCGTTTGTATTGGTAAAGTCATCACTCCCCTTCCTCCCTCACTCCCTCTCTCCCATACAGGAAAAGACGAACCAAATAAAATAGTGTGACATAAGAGCCTTCTGGAGGGTAGCCATCAGCACGCCTCACTTACCCTACGCTTTGTATAAAAAAGTTTATTTATAAGGTGACAAGCCTAAACTGGGAGTGTGACAGCGGGCCAACGGTTTAGCCTACACTGCATAGAGAATCACTCGTGTTTAATCTTTTCTTGGTGAGGTAACAGACTGAATCATGTGCAATCAAATGCATTAATAGGTTTGCTTTAATCCCCGTGTGCATGAACCCAGTCACTCTACATTATACCAAGCGTTTTTAGTAAGTAATTACTCGAAATTGTTCAAATTCGACAAAAAAGTGACCCGTTATTTTATTTGGTTGGAGGGAAAATGCTCTCTTACCCGATATCTTACTTAAGTTGGATTTTCATTTGACGAAGAAAGAAGACCACACTGAGCCTGTAAGACCCTGTAGAACGAAGGAGAGAAGGTAGTGATACAGTAGATACGGTAGGTGGGACAGCAAGCACAAATTAATCACATTAGGCTAGTTTGTTTGGTCTCTTTTTCGGCTCAGTGTGGAGGAATCAGTACGGGTACCCTTCAATGTAACCTCACAAGACCCTTAGGAGAAGTAAGCCAAATCTACTTAAGCAAACTGAAGCCTACTTGACCCTCCAAACTGTGTTATAAACTACATCCCCTAGTCTAGATGGGGTTCAGCTGTTTCCTAATATCATTTGAGAAATCTGTGACTCCCAAATTTCCCACAGCAGGTTATTCAAGTCACCAAATAAACCACACACGATCCTAAACATAAGTGTATATAATTATGTTGACTTTAATAGTGACAAGTGACAACAGTACCATACCGTCCTTATTACTAAGCAAGGCTATAAAAGTATTACCTATTACGTTATAACCCCCATCTGACCATATTATTAGACAGAAGGACAGTGCAACACCTGGCTCAGTCAGACAAGTTGACTCATCTGCCAAATGATTCACCTGCCTTGTGACTCACTCGGTAGACCTGCCACGTGAAAGTATTAGAGTACACTATTTTTTTAGTAGTGAGTGATACGGTAGTTATTCCTGCTCCTCATCTATTATTATTTTGTTTTTTATACTCAAGGTAACGAATATTAATACGATCGATATGAGGTTGTTCTAGGATGGTGTACATACAATCACTCTACTGATGGCATCCTAATGACTCACTCTCGCTTACGTTAAAAAGTCGGGACAATTTTTAATACCATTTAGTTAACTTACTTTTTACACCCAACAGTCACTTACGCTTGTATCTGTAAGGTGATATGGCTGTCCGGTCTGAAGCCTGAGTGCCAACCTTCCTATATACTAAAGAGAATTTGCCCCTTTGATTGCCAGATTGTATTATAAATCGCTCTCCGGCCATTAAAGGCCAATTTTTTTTTTTTAGAATTTTTCAGTCCTATTATCATTGCAAAGTACTAGCTGTGTCTCTAAATTGCAATATAAGACATTTTTTTCAACCAAGATGTAGCCTGTGCTGTCAGTTCCCTCCTCAGTCTTCCTTCTCCTTTATTGTTTATTTCCTTCACTCACAAGCACTTTTTAACCCTAAATCTATGGTACTCAATCTACTGCCAACGCTCATTAAATTTAGCCATGTAGTCCAATTAGGTTACGGTAAGTCGCTACTCCTTCACCACAAGAATATTTGCACGCCAAGCAGTGAACTGACTCAACTGAGTGAAGTCACGAACCCCGGCCATTATATCAGAAAGAGAAGCGAAAACGATAACACTAATTCTGTGCTCCTCAAGGAAAGATTATAATCTAACTTAAAGGGGAAGATAGAACACTACGCTAAGTTAGTCTTGAAAGACGTTGTTATAACTTATAGGAGATAAGAGGAAAACGACGAAGGAAAGGGAAAAGAGGAGACAGCTAAAAAGATAAAATAATAAAAAAAAATGAGAGGCTACGAAGAAACAGATAATTTATCATATTAATTTTTATCACATACGTTAGGCCTATAATGTAGGTTGTACTTGCCTGAGAAGATGAGTACAGTATTTAGTATTTTCTTTTCACGGCAATTTGCTATTACCTGTGTTGAAATAAGAATAAGAGTAAGTTGAAGAAAAGAGCAAGAATTGTGTGTAACAAGCATTTGATCGAACACAGTACTTACAGTTTAGTTATGGTTCCAGTGTATTTGTTATAATTGATTGGAGACGTAACAACCAACAAGTCATTATTTAGTTATGGTCCCAGTGTATTTGTTATAACTGAGACGTAACGACCAACAAGTCATTATAATACGCTGGTACTGCATTCTGTATATCCATATCGACTCAAGGAGAATTAAAGCCCATGTCACACGGACACTTTTTCTGGCATCTTTTGGTATTTTGGTAACAAAAGATGCTCGTACGGGCATCTTTTGGTAGCAAAATACCAAAAGATGCCAGAAAATATCTCTCGTGTGACACGGGCTTTATTGAATAACTATTAAATGACACTGGCACTGTAACCAACATAGACTGTGATAAACAAAGGAGGGATACGCATCTAAAATAATTTGATATTTTTCTTCATATAGTAATGGTAAAATGAGGTACAGCATGTATAATTTGTCTATTCAGATATTTTTTTTTTAATTATCTATGTTATTTTAAATCTAATGTCACTGCAATCTAACCCAATAGGGAAGTATATTGTCTATAGTGATGTGGGTAATAATACTTTATGGACCGAAATACACGGGCGCTTTGTGGTGGCCACACAAGGACCACACGAGTCGTCCTTTGACTATTCACCACTGAAGAGGAAACTGTATGGTAATAAATCTTTTGTCTACCATTGTGGGTTTTCTTCACCTTCACGTCCCTAGTACAGCGGCACTACCATGTAACAAGTGTGTGTGGTCCTTGTGTGGCCACCACAAAACGCCCGTGTATCCCAGGCTTGGCCCGGGACACACGGGCGCTTTGTGGTCGCCACACAAGGACCACACGTACTTGACACACAGTAGTGGGAACGTGAAGGTGAAGAAAACCCACAATGGTAGACAAAAGATTTATTACCTTACAGTTTCGGTGACGACGTCGCTCTCTTCAGTGGTAAATGACTCGTGTCGTTCTTGTGTGGCAACCACAAAGCGCCCCTGTGTCCCGGGCCTAAGAGTTTTGGCGCCCGTTCGGCACCAGCCATTTCCTTTCAGTTCTTCAACAGTCCCTCTTCTGTATTTCCTTCCTGCTTGCTGTCTCACCTCTCTATCACTTTCTTCTGGCGCTATATGACTTCACTGTTGCAGCGCCAAATATCAATCAATCACGGCAGTCGCAACATAACATTGTGTTTAATTTTTATCAAACTTATTAATGATAGTTTGACAGTTAAGAATAATGTTTGGGAATGTATTAACAATGATGTTATTTACAGTTTATTATTAAATTACATATGATACACTCCTATATATTTTTTTTACAATATACAGCATACAGAATAGTACATATTTACATAAGACAATATATTATGTATTTACTATGATACATATTAACACACTTCCCAACTGAGAACACACAAAATGTTAATACAGGATACAGTTCAAACTAATTAATGTATCCTTCCCTCTGTAATACCTCAACACAACATTCATCACTGCACACAGAGTAATTAATACATACATACATGAAGACATATACAACCTTATAATTATGTAAACTAAATCCAAATACTGTAAAGCATTATAATTGTGCCAGCCCAGCTTTAAAAAAAAAAAAAAAAAAAAAAAAAGGGTTTTCGACATACAATACACACATACATTCTGACAAACACCACAATGACAATATACACACTGTACAGTCGGCAGCAAAAGTCCTGTCGCCTCACTTAGTGCTTCTTGATGGATAATATAAAGACTTAATCATCGCACAAACGCATTCACCGTACTGAATTACAATATCCAGAGGTACAAATTAATAAACTTCTCTCTTTGAAGCTTATATTTCCATATTGTACTGCATGACTTAATTGGCAGATGTGGTGACAGGACTTTTGCCGTTGACTGTACAGTAGTGTTCTCTCCCTTCATGTCTGATATAGATGAGTTACAACCTAATGCTCCATACAGAAATATAAATAAGCTTCGCACGACATAAGACCACTTGTGCCTATCAAGGTTTGTCAAAGTGAACTATTTCTATCCCCTCCTTCACTACTCTAATTTTAATAAACTACTGTACTGTACTTATGAAACAACACTAATGGTCGTATCCCTAGTCCTGGGTCAGGGTTATAAACTGGTACCAGACGGGGTCATAAGGTGGAGTGGTTTATTCAGGAATGTGGTATTAATATTATTTTTATAGTTACTCAACAAAGACCAGGAGAGTACAGTACTAAGTTGGCCAAAAAATAATACTGTATAGTACAAACCTATAGTACAGTACTGAGATATGCATTGCTAGTTGCTTCGATCATGTTAGTCCAATACCCAATACTGTATACAGTACAACCATCGGGAGGGACACACATGATAAAATCACACTACCGGGGGTTATTGAGCAAGACCGGCTCCACAATATCCTAAACGAACACTATACACTCAGATACCACAGTCTCTAGCCCACATGAAGCCATAGCCAATGGAGGTTTTGGGTGGTTGTCATCTAGAAACCACCTGCTTCAGATCTTGGGCTTCGACTCAGGTGGGCTAGAGCTAAACTATGGTATCCGAGTGTACTTTGTATTATCTTTTCCATAATCAGTCATCAGAAGTGTCACAAGGGTTGACAAGAAGACGGCACCAGTAGTTTCTTATATTGTGTGTACCCAACATCAGAAATTGGTGTGAATTGGTTTTAAGCATTGTCATCGGGTGCAGTAGGAATATTACAGTTTTGGCTGTGCATACAATGAGTCCTTGGGGTTTGACTAGGAATACGACCTTGAATACTTTTAGCATACTGAAGTTTCATTCCATTCCTTCACTACCTTGCATTAACTACGGTTGATAAAACATGATCACAATATTATGACAGTTTTTATAATGTGCTGCAAAATTAATAATTAATACTCCACAAGGAAGAGATACAGCCTGGAAATCCCCACCTATGCATGCTTATTGATGGTTGTCTGGATAACATACACTTAACTCACCTAATGTGAAACCCTCAACATGAAACATTATACTTTATGAAATCACCGTATGGATTAATACACAATCAATATTATCACCATAACCTCATTTAGTCTCATCTGAAATCACCGTATGGATTAATACACTATCAATATTATCACCATAACCTCATCTAGCCTAGGGTACTTTACTTCATTATTCCTGAATAACGCAATTCTTATATAACCTAGAGCCATATGCAAGAACATTGATGATGTCGATGATGGTGTGGTTATGATAAGATGACTCCCTAGACACAATACAGAGCCATTGTATCAGTACCATGCCATTGTCAACACCACGGATATTCTTTCATTTGGCCCCTACACGTATGGAGGCTAATGCTCATAAAACTGTTCATCCATCTCCAGTTGTGCCTTCAGTCATTCTTGAATCCTGATGAACCAAAGACTCACTTCCTATCTAACCTTCACTAGTCTAATCCTCACCAAGCCATTCATCTACTGTACTGTACCTCCTTTATAACCTCAACACTATCCACTCTCAATGTTATATAATTATTGTGCAGTAGTGACCCATAATTTAGTCTGACCCTTGGCAGCCAAAACTCACAACCCAAGCTGATAATACGCCCAACAATGCTTAATATTCTGCTTTGTTTCCACTTTAGAATTTTGGCTAATGACCATCTGGAAGAAAAATTATGGGGAATTGATGACACTGACAGAGATAGAGAACATTTTGGCTACAACTTACTGAACCCAGGTCCTAATAAAACTGAAAACACAAAAAAAGAGGAAGTGATCAATAGAAATGTGGATGAACTAAAGAGGGAGGAGGAAAATGATAAACGTAAAAGGAATCCAAGAGAAAGAAATTAAATTGGCAAACAGACAACTAAGATAAAAGAACAGCCTATATATACTGTACAGCAAAAGACATTAATATCACACAGGTTAACCAGAGAAGAAAAATTATATATTGGGGATGCAGCCATAATATGAGAGAGGGAAGGAAGCATCTCCAAGTGTTGACAGCAGGCAAGAAAATATTTTTAAGACAATCTACAAAAAAAATGTTGACAGTGATGAGAACATTGAAGGGTGAGCACTGACAAGCTGTAACTAAGTGGTACAATAACCCAAAATAAATACTGTATAATCTTCATTATATACAAATTATGATAATAATTATGTGCATAGTAAATTTTAGTACAGTATGTACCTGTACTAATACCAACAATAATAAGAGACTGAGTGTGTGGTTGCTTTCACTCACACACTACTCACAGAACCCTTCCACAATACCTCTCCCTTCATAACAATATCTTTCTGAAAGTTTCAACTCATTGGTGATACAATATCAATTCCACAGGTTGAAACTCTTGACATTCAAACTTTACAACAAGAGAAGACTGTCAATACATACAGTACATGATGAGTAACACATTAGTGGAAACAAGTGCACACCAAATTATAGTTGTAACTATATAATTATTAATGGCAAGAAGAGAACATAATAAACACATTGTTTAGAAAGGATTTCTGATGCCAGCAATACAATAAAATGACAACAGCCATTCGGTCCAACTGCCTTATAAATACAGTACACTACTAAATTATAACATACCACACTGAAACTCCAGCCACAGTTATAAACTGAGGTATCGGTAATATGCTGTGTTATTCACTGAATGTTTTTACAAATTTTCTGGACAATTTTTCCCTTTCACTGTACTATAACCTTCAGTCTCTATAACAATGGCTGTTCACTTGGCACCAAATAAACATACAGAATAATAATAATATAAATCAGAATAACAGTTCAACTCATAATGGACTGATTAAACCACTTTGGTCCCACATTGCGCTTCTTTGCAAATAAATACGAGACAGTGACTGAGGAATATCTACAATACTCGCACACACGACTCGGTAAGCATCAACTCAACCAAAAAATAAGGTTCAAAAGTCAAAGCTATTTAAAAATTAAAAGCAATAATAGAACCAAGAAATTATACACATCTGTACACAAACAAAAAATAATTTTAATACATTACTGTACTCATATATACAGTACATGTACAGTACTCATGAATAAATAAATTATGACTTTTCTGATGATGACACACACACGGCATCACAAACTTTCACATTAACTGTAAATAAGATACACAATGATAAGCACTGCACACGCTATTAAAGAAATAATGAGTTTGTGATATTGTCTGTCAACTGGAGACAACCATTTCCTACAAAATTTTCACCATTATATTATTATCATTTCAATCAATCTATCAATCTCTTTGTTTCATCATTTTTTTATTTACTGTACACCTGTGGTTCTCATTCACAGGGTTAGATGTTTGATAAATCACTTCCTATACCCATCAGAGGCTAAGAGTGAAAGACGTTAACTCATCACTTTGGTGAAGGAGGTAATACACTTCTGGTACATCAAAGCATCTTGATTCCTCCAAAGTATGCCAGGAAACAGGAACAGATTAACAAAAATAATGGTGACTTGTTGCTTGGAATAGTTTGGAGGAATCAGTTGCTCCAGATTTACCACCACTGTATATCCCCCTTGATGGTTTTTAAAATTTCACATCCAGACGTCCTTCTTGATGCCTCCAAACTGAGCCACAAAACAACTGCCGTAATACAGGTGCAGCTTACTAGAATTATGTAATAGCCTCCTATCTGGATAAGGAACAACACCATATGAGGAGGAAGGAGCCTTTACTGACAATGTTTCACTACTTCGTCTTCAGGTCAAAGGCCAAAGAAGCAGTAGCAAAGTGTCATCAGTAAGGCTCCTCCTCGTACAGCACAATGTTGTTCCTTATCAAATTTGTCAAGCTAATGTGTATTTTAACTCAACCTAGCAATCTATTGACTACAGACAGTACTGTACATTATATCAAACCCTTCATACAGAGTAGTAATAGTGAGAAAGACAGGAAACACCACAAACATAGATGTGCATAACAAAACACGAGCATATACATCCATCCATCCGTAAAGTACAGCATTCTAAATGTAATCTGAGACTGTACAATGACCAAAATGTACATAACAAAACTCAAGCACCTTCATTTATCCTTTCATGATGAATTCTAAATGTAATCTGGACTGCACAATGACTGAAAAAGTATTCTCTCGGACAAAGTGATGGTTGTGAAAGTGAAGAGCGAGGGACAATTTGGTACAGTTGGGTTTTGTTCGTGTTTCAGGTCCTAACGACGGCGCCACAATTTGTTTAACACAGAAGACAAATATGCAAGGATAATCAGGGGCCAGGCAGAGAGAGAGAGATAGGGGGGGGGGGAGAGAGAGAAAAAGAGAGAGGGAGAGAGAGCAAAAGAGAGAGCAAAAGAGAAAGAGAGAACAATTAATTAAGACTGGAAAAAAAGTCTGGAAACAGAAAAGAGAGAAAGAAAAATGAAGAAAGTGACCAAACAAAAGAAGAAATAAACTAATCAACATAAAGGGAAGCCTATAGAAGGAAAACCATATAAGCAGAACCTCTACGAGAATTTTTATCTGGTGACTATGGAGCCATCATTCCAATCATCATCATCATCACTATCATCGTCATTATTCCAGTCATCACCATTATCATCATCATTATTGTCATCATCATCATCATTGTCATCATCATCACCATCATCATTATCATCATCATTTCAATCATTATTATTATCATCATTTCAATCATCATTATTATTATCATCATCATTATTGTTGTCATCATCATTATCACCATCAAGTCTAAGGCTAGTTTTGCAAACTGGCCACCAGAATGGTCATTAATAGAACATACAGTATTTTGGACCACCACATCACCGTTGCCTCTAAATGGAGCATCCAAACCCTCAGCTCAGAGTGAGAAGTGGAAATGAGATTCAAGAGGAGTGAAGTGAAGCAAAGAAACGTAGAACCTGACTGGTAGTGTGACCGACCAAACATAACACACACTACACTAACTTCACCTGGTGCTCTAGGAAATGTCTATCTACCTATCTATCTAGGAAATGGTGTGCTGGAAATCCAATCCAATAATACAAAAACTATTTCCAGGACATAGAGGAAGAATTGACTAAAGGAATTGGTAAAGAATTGAATAGAGTATAAGATTAAATAGTAAAGAATTGAACAGAGTTAAAGATTAAATACAGAATTGAAAAGGAAACATAGTGAAAGGAAACAGACAAATTAAAAGGGGAACTGACACACAGGAACATAACAGCAGCAGCAGCTTGAAAAAGACATGAGGATATATAATTATACAGTATACACAAAGAGTATTGTATTGTAAACCTGATTACTAAGAGTTTATGTGATATATTGAGAGGGGCACATAACAGAAGCCATGCTTGAAATGTCAGCATACCATTTTATTTTATTTTTTGTTTAGTCAGGGACTCATTACTTTAAATAATAAAAATAAACTAAATTCACTCCATAACAATCTAGCTCAACCATTGTAAACATTAACTTAACACCTAATGATATGGTAGGTAATAAGGTCATCACTAATCAGATTTCTGAAGGTGACTTAAGATGTCGAATTTCTATCATTACTTTTTTGGGGGAAACATTTAGTCTAGAGAGTTTGAAGGGCTGTAGGAAATGGTGAAGGAAAGGACAAGACGAAAATATAAAAAGAGAGATGAATAAAAATAAAGTGTTCCCCTAGTGATGTTTGCTGCCCTCTAGAAGAGAGTTGTAATATTTTGTTGTCATCATCATTTTATAAGACAACATATCACTTTTTAACACAAGTTCAATTTCACATTGATAGCCTTCTGTATTGTTGACAAAGAGCGATGGTATAACATTTTTTACAAAGTCCATCCACTTTGAGAGAAGTTCTTGGAAAGGATGAGGCATCAAAACTGTAGATTAATAAATAGTAGTACAGTATAATTATGACACATAGTCCTTGACCACCAGGGTGTAAGGGGAAGTCTTCAGTGATGAAATACATGATATACTGTAATTTTAATTTTGTAAGGTCAGTTTTCCATGCATCAAACATCACTCACCAACCGATAAAGTCCTGATATTAACCAATTACCATCATAATTAACTTGTACAGTAAATATTAAAAATTACATTAAAAACTCTGTGTCACATTTCAGTGCCTCTTCACCTAAGATAAATACTCTACCTGAAATTATTAACAAGCAAATTAAAGCCTGTATAACTTACTGAACTTCACCGGCCTAACTTACATACATGTTTAAAATTTACCTTATGACTTCCCAAACCATGAATTTCAATATACCTTACCAATAAGTGAAGGCACAGCTGCATTTATCTTACAACTACTGTACTGACAAACACATCAACATAACAACACTACCACCTGTCACTCAGACTACTGTTTCTGGGACAGGCTGGCACACAATCTTCGTTTCATAACTATGAGTCGTATACAAAAACATTCATGGTATTAACGATGGTGTGGTACCGTAATGATGACTCCATAGACACACTACACAGCCATCATACAGGTGCCATGTCATCGGCAACACCAAGGATATTCTTGTACACAACCCTATATCTTACTGTATACAGTACATATTATTCTTCTGGCCAGTACATGTCATACTTAGGTTTGAAACTCAATGCATTAAACTCTCAATATACACTGGGGTAACAGCTATGAAATGTACCTTATGTAATGAATGCATGTACTGTATAGAAGTATTGATGCATCAGAAAATAATGGGTTAAAAGGCACAATTTTCATTGATGTGCATTATAATTCAAGTATAGTATACAGTACTGGAAAATTACACAAGTCAAGACAATATTATAAGTGAAATACCATCCTATAAATATGTATAGTATGTGAAGTGTAAAGTTGTGTACAGTAACAGAAGAAGAGTACTGTACTGTACTGTAGTTATTTCTTCCCCATAAGCCAGGCATAATGAAGGTTTCCAGTAAATAGGAGGCTTCAACTTCACAAAAATAAATGATCATGTTATGTACTGTATTATATAGAACAATTTTAAATAGCCCTAATGATAAGATTCATTTCACAAACAACGAGTTATGGAATGTTGATTACATAATTAGGAATATGTGATTTGTTATCATACACTGTTGTTAACACGTCTGACTGTATCCACAAAAAAAAAATCTATAGGTGCAATTTTCTTGTGAAACATTCTGACACCACACATGATGGATACTGAAAAATAGCTTGTTTATACTCTAGGCATCATGAGCTGTTTGTGTTTGTTTGTATGTATGTGTATATGTTTGTTTGTATGTATGTGTATATGTTTGTGTGTATGTGTGTGTGTGCTTGTTTGTTTGTTTGTTTGTTTGTTTGTTTGTTTGTTTGTTTGTTTGTTTGTGTGTGTGTGTGTGTGTGTGTGTGTGTGTGTGTTGTGTGTGTGTGTGTGTGTGTGTGTGTGTGTGTGTGTGTGTGTGTGTGTGTGTGTGTGTGTGTGTGTGTGTGTGTGTGTGTTTTTTTTTTTTTCCCAGGTCATCATGAGCTGTGACCATCATTTACACAACCATCAGACCCCTCCTGCTCCATAGTTTTTTTTTATCATGTATACAGTATGCTTAAACAAACTGTGAAGACCTTCCATCACACTAAACTGATATGTGTAAAATCATATAATTATGAAAAGTCCACATTTGTGTTATTGTACATCACATAATTTTCTAAGTTAGTGTTGAAGGGAGAAACTCTTGATTGAAAATTGGATCACTACTGAATCCTCAAAACTATGTCAAGAAACTTATCCCCTATTTGTAACATTGAGATGATTGGGTCTTTGGAGTTTTTGGAGGAACCAGCAAGTAGACCTCCAATTTACCAAACAGATATTCTCCCCATAAAATAGAGATCTGTACTTTGATGACAGCTATCAGTACTGTAGCCCCCTACCCCCTACCTGTATGGCATATATTGTAAAAAATATGTAACTGTCTCTGTGTTGGTGAGAAATAAACTTCATACATCATTCTGTGCCTAACAAATAATGTTTCTGTTTAGTTAAGCTAAGGATATCACAGACCACTTTTATCCATTAATATTCTCTCCTCAGTATTATTATTTCTATGGTAGACATTTTACAGTAAGTGCACATAATGGCCAATAGTTACCTAAACATATTTATTCTATAGATATGCAAATTTAAGGTTTTCTTAACTTTTTATTAATGCTGTACATCAAAAACTTTAGCTCTGGAATTCCCGACTTCCTAAACTTATTCTGCACCACTACTGTCACTAAATATTAATATGTATGGTGTAATTAATTTATAGAATGCACTTATCACACAACTACCCAAAAATCTCCACAATTTGTTTAAGCAACTAGCATTTACTATGATAAATAGTAACACATGACATGCCTGCAACACCTCCCACACTCCAAGTAATGAGACTTTCTTCCTTTTTTTTACCTGGAAATTGAGAATGGTACATGTCACAACAGTGTAGTACTGATCTCGCTCACTTTGATTTCTCTGGCTACTCGTGATAAACATAATTTTCTAAATAAATAACGTCTTCAACATTACATTTGCTAGGCCATATTTACAAAGAACAATCACAGTTTCTTTTCTAAGTCTCACTGATACAACTCAACATTGACACTCTATCATACAAACAGAACAGTACTATACTGTACAGGAACTACTTGTACAACACTTGATCATCAGCAAGGAACAGGAGTCAAACTAAAATTACACTGTACTGTCCATCACTGTGAGCGGCTGTGTTGGTTTAATGGGTCATATTCAAGAACATCCATGGTGCTGATGATGGCGTGGTACTGGTACGATGGCTCTGTTGTTGTTTACTATGAAGGCATGGTACCAGTACCATGCTATCGTATGCGCCACAAAAGTTCATGAATATGGCCCATTGTGTGACCTCCTTGGTGTTAATTATACCATCCTCTACACACACAGACAGTAATGGTGGGAAGTGTTGTCTGTCTGTCTTGTCTGTCTGTATCTCCTACACTGACCACCTAAACTATCTTCTCTTCAACTCATCATCATCACAATCAACTGGGATTCCCTGAGTCTTATCCCAAGACTTTTAACATAATATTATAAAGTATGTGTACATCTAAACCATTCTGTAGGTGAAATGTAACAGTTATACAGTACATGTCCTTCATAAGGTTTTCCACAACTTTAAGGTTTGATAATTATAGTCTGTACTTCTGTATCTGAAAGTAAATGTTCACAACCATCATCACAAAGACCTGAAATGTTTGGATGTAACTCAACACTCCATTGTTATGTGTCATTCTTTAGCCACTCATAAGTAAGGTAATGTTATCTGTGGATATTTATTGTCACCTGAACAAAAAACAGACTAGAGATGTTGGAATGTATCAAGAAAGACAAACAGGGAAGAATGGAAAGACATGATAAGGTGAATGTATTAACCAGGAGAAGGAGAGAGGAAAGATGATAATGTGGCAATACATGTAATATTTCCCATCCACAAAACTTCTGAGTATTAACAATTTTAGGTATAGGTAAAGCATTCATAGTAGTTAATAGTAATAATAAATATTACAATAATACCTGTAGTAGTAGTACTAATAATAACAAATTATAATCAGCTTCTTAGTACTGTAATAATAATAATAATAATAATAATAATATAATAATAATAATAATCATGATAATCATATAAATAATCTAACTGTAATGTTAATATAAATATAACAGCAGCCACATAAAGGTTTTTGTTAGAGGCACACTGAATGTATCATTACAGAAACACCACTTCACTCTTGTAATATTAAATTATTGCACTTTTGCTCACACATACTTATATGTCATATTCTTGTGGCAAACATATGTACTGTACAGTCATTTCTCAATCCTCCAATTATCTGATCTTCAAATAATAAATATGACAAGTTAAGTTATGCCAAATAGCTGAGAGTGTAATTACTGTAACGTACTGGGTTATTATTGGATGTTGAAATTCACAAATGTAGAATGATATGAACTACAGTAAACACACAAATTCAAAACAGATAATTGTTTATTCTAGAGGAGATATACGTACAATACAATGCCTTGATCCGTGTTGAACAATCTTTAGGTTCTGTGAGAAGCGGATTCATGTTGAGCCCAAACATTGTACTGTACAGTTGTCAGCACTTATAACTGGTACAGGAAAAGAGGACTGACAATCCTGTCTGTACTAGGTATAAGTGCTAGCAACTGTACATTTTTCTCCTATAGAATAATACATGCAGTCTGAAGTTATGTGGGTTATTTTTTACCACAGGGTTATTGCTATTAAATTGATTATATTAATCTGCCAAGGTTATTAATTTATGTAGAGGCTAACTGTGATTGCTGAAATTTGGCAGCCACAAATTATACATTATAATGACCATCTAATAAGATGTTTGGGAAAGGCCTTGTTGATGTCAACTGTGAATATTTACTGTACACCATGCCAGAAGAATAAATAAATAATAGTTGTTGTTGTTGAAGTTCCTCAAGCTGTCTGACCGAGCAGCCCCGAATAAATAATAGTGATACAGGAGACTCTTGATAATATTATAAAATAAATAAATACAGGGTACTTGTATCCACCACTTCAATACACACTCATTCCCTCATTAAAGACCACCAAATGTTTTCCCAAGCTTCTGTTATTCATTACAATACCATACAGACAAAGTGATCAACTGGGTCTGTGTTTAAAATACAAGTTTTAAATTAGTAAACGTCAGGTTCTTGGCACAGTTAGAAGGAATCTGGTGCCTCCAATTCACAGACACAACTTTCTTTTCTACCTTTGATTTTATGGTATTTAATGGCAGTTTCTGGTTCCACACACCTTCAGACATAGGGCAGTATGCAAGAACATTGATGGTGTTGACAATGGCGTGTGTGGTACAGGTACGACGACTCACTGGACAAACAACAGAACCATCGGACCGGTACCACGCCATCGTCAACACCACAGATATTCTTGATTAAGGTCGTCAGTCTCAATTGATGTTTGTGACGTTTATCTGTACTTTGTGTTCCAGTATTTCAGTCTCTCCCTCCCTCCCTTGCTTCAGTGCCTCGTATTATCATCAAAAGCTGTGGGGTTTGGTCGTTTCAATCAGTGGGAATCATTCACATGTCCATATTTTTTAAGGGGTCAGTACAGTGTTGGTAAATAAGGGAGCAACTAATTCCTCCCAACTCTTCCAAGCAACAGAACCATTATTAACCTGGTCTTGTTTCCTGGCATATATACTTTGGAGGAATCAAGACTCTCTATTGTACCAAAAATGTACTACCCCCTTAAGAAGAACCCAAGTGTGTTTAAACAACCTGCAGTACTAGAATCCAACTAAAACATTCCAATTCTTTCATTTCTATCTAACCAACTGCCAAATATAATGCAACTAAATAATTAACTGAGATATTATTACAATAAGCAAAAAATATTATCATACCAAGAGAAAAATATCAACACAAGCAAGCACTCACATATACATAGGCCTATACACACATAAGCAAAAATAAACAAACATTTACCAGGTGTTTAAAGGCAAAAAATGTTGCTGGTTAACTGAAGGCTACTGATTCTATAAAGTGTTCCAAGAAATAGACTACCCCAGCATATATGGAGATAATAGCCTGGTATGTAGCACAGTACAAGGGATTCCATAGCCTCCTCCCAGACTTCCCGACATTCCTTACTGCAATAATTCATTCAATAAAGTGAAAATATACCAAGCAACAATATCTGCATGTTCACAATTAAAACATGCATCTTTCAAGGTATAGTAATTATGCAAAGACAGAAGTGAGCCATCTAAAAGAAGCCTTTAGTAAACAGATGGTCAAGATGAGCTTTAGTTTTGCTGCTACAAATATCTTTACACAAATTGCCAAACATCTCAGTGCTTTTACTGCTTTGATGTTTGTTGTTATTGTCCCCTTCAGAGTCTGGGTTGTATGCGAGAATATCCATGGTGTTGATGATAGTGGTATGATGGCTCTGTAGTGTGTCTAGGGAGTCACCGTACTGGTACCACACCATCATCAACACCATCAATATCCATGCATACGGCCCTCTGTCTCACACAACACAATAACATCACCTGGATATGTAAATAACTCCTTTCATGGGTTTTGTTTTGATCCAACACAGTTGTGACTCAATGCATCATTGTATTGTATAGCACTGTGAAGTCTGAGTTAACTTAATATGACCATACACAACAAAAGAATATAAATATCTCATACTGTATGTTATTTTCACACTCTACTCTCTTAACACTTTCTGGATAAGTTAACACACAAATGGTACCAATCATATCAGTTCAGTCCATTAATTAGTAAGTTCCCTGGTGTTGCATGACTATTACTTAAACTATATTTATAAAGTTTGGTATCTGGCAGCCTTAGTAACTGGAAAGTGTAGAGATGTTTGAAACTTGAATGATAAGCTGTGAGTGCTTAGTCTTTTTCCTCTTTTCTCTTCCTCCTTCTCTTTTAACAACATCAAAACAATAATAATAAACATCTTTTCCAATCAATTCATTTCATTGCAGTACATGAGTCATACAGCTGCTCATAGTCAGTATATCTCCCTTCCAAACCACTACCATTGTACTGTACACCATAAATATTTTTACAACACCGGTATATGATTCACACAGTAGTTTCTTTTGGCATTTTATCATTCTCAAAATATCACCCTCACATAACTTTTATATACAATTCATACTCCTTGAATATAACACATACAGCTCCTCAGCATTTACAATTCCTTCTCTCTGCCTGCCTCCCAAACCACAACAATAATTTCTCTTCTTAGTGTATCTCCATTAACAACAATATGCAACATACACTGTATATATATGGTCTTTAATTCTTTCCTCCAAGTCTAACTTCCTAGCTACCCCTAAAATTCATATATCTCCTAAAAGGTCTATATTCCTCCTCCTAGTCTAACTTCCTAACCACCACTTTATATAATTCCCAAAATCATCATCAATACCCCATTTCCCTTTTTAGCAAATTGTCAGTTTTCTATATCATTCAACATCACTATAAATAATATAGCTCCTAAATATTCTATAGTTCCTCCTCTTAGTCTATAACTTCCACACCATCACTTTATATCATTCATACAGTTCCTCAATGGTATTAATTCACACAGTTCCTGAATGGTGTATAATTGCTCCTTGTACTAGTTTAACTTCCTCACCACCATTTTATAACATTCACACATCTCCTGAATGGTATATATAATTTACACAGCTCCTGCATGGTATATAGTTCCTCCTGTTTGTGATCTAGCTTCCCAACCACCACTATAACTCATACAGCTCCTCATGGTCCCTCAGCAGCCTCTTGAGTGACATGGTGATGGTCCTGCCTGGGGTGACAACAGGGTGGGGTGCCGAGGTTGGGTCGTGGTAGCCGTTGTGGTACACATTCTGCCGCGCCGCCGAGTGCCACCGACTGCTGCCGTTGTTGGTGGTGTTGTCATTCCCCCTCGTAGTATGGCAGCACGAGTCGTCCACCTCCATCCGGTCAACCATGGGGCTGAGGGCGAGGGAGGGGATGGGATTGTCAACAACTACGATGCATACTATAATGTTTTGGAACTAACAAGGTGTGGTAAGTAAGTAGTCAATAAATTTTTATAAGTCCATAATTGTATTACAACTCAGAAAATAGTACAGTATGTTGGAGAGCTGTAAGTTAAATACAGGTTAATGAATTTCAGAAGAGCTACACCAAACAAATCTACCTCTTCCCCCTAATTACATGCAGTACAGCACCTCAATACAGTAAACCCTCAATAACCAGAATTCATTGGGGGTAAGGGTCAGACGACTCACCAGAAATTTTGGGTATAAAGATGGTTGGCATATAAACACTCTGGCTCCTAAACTAAACTATTGATGGGGCAGCTTTCTGTCATACAGTTTCAAAAAATGTTTACAGTGTATGTATTGTTTACTAATGTTACTGATTGTGTTGTATACCTGTATGTACTGTACTATACATCATTGTACAGCTGGAAGTCTTGAAGGTCCTCCTCTTCCTTCAGTTTCCTAAACTGGTCCACAAATGGGTCCACAGTGTTAGCAGTTCCCCTGTGATGATTTTGTTGACATCATAGCCAGCCATCATTGCATCTAAAGTTGTCATGGCCCAGATGCTCAGTAAGCCTCTGACCAGCATACTCAATATCAATACCATGAACAGAACACCTTAAGAAGATCATAGATGGTGGTTTTCTTAAAGTTGCACTTCTCCATTAGCTGAGCTGAGTCATATCCATGAGTCATGGTTGTTTATCAACTGAAACTTCTTGTGAATGGAAAGTTTATTATTCTTTTTCATTTTGGCAGAAGTAGAAGCGGATGGTAAAGGAGTCTTGAAAGCCATTCTTGAAACATCAGTAAGCAGGCAAGTATATAGACTGACTGTACAGTACAACAATCACCTCCTTAGTTCAACTAGAGTTTGGTTTATCTGTGGCTTGTTTGGATGGAACAGAGTTTGGCTAATCTAATAATCAACTAAATTAGATACGACTTATTGAGGATTTACTGTACATCAATCCACCTCTAGGTTTAATGCCTTGCTCCTTTCAACAAACTTCCACACAAGGGTTTGGCCATGGAAGAATAGTTTCCAGTTTTGTCCTGCTTCGACATTCCCTCCATGCACCTTGAAGCCCTGCCCTCCTGCTCACATTCCTCTTCTTCATGTACTATTGGCCACGAAAATTAGTACATATGCTGGTGGTTTCAAGGGTTTACAACATATAGAAAATGTATGACTACATAACTGCAATACAGCATTATTATTAGGCTTGTAGTTTTGCTAATCACAGAGTCACTTGGTGGACTATTCATGGCAGTACTTCCAGAATAATGACCTCCCTCCCCATATAGCCTGTGTAAAACTTCCTGTGGCCAACCGTACTCTTTTATTCTGTTCACCTACCTTCATGCTGGTCTCCCTCTCACACCAGGTCCCTCAATCTCACTATTATAACACTTGAAAACTTTCCATCCTGCATTCTCTACATGTATTCAACACTTCAAACCATTTCATTTTACTGTATTACTCTTCACTACAGTATTTTAACCACTCCATGTTCCATCACCAATTGCCCCCACACAACTTCAAAAACAGGATATTCTTGCCTAAGGCCCTAATGCAGATATGAAACTGGTGCAGAAGATGCCGAGCGGAGAGAAAGGGAACAGATGGGTCTTTGAGGCGACGCTAAAGATGTAGCAAAAGATGGGTGTGTTGAGTAAGTGCATAAGGAATGTGAGGGAAAACACAAGAGGAGTCATAAAGAAAGTCAGCTAGAATAGTATTAATAGAAAAGAACTGATTAGTATGTTAGTACTGTATAGTATCATTGAGTTGCAAGAAAGTGGACGTTAGTTATCTTAATATTGTGAATGGTCCAGAGTATTCATAACCTTTCTGCTGTCTTGAAAAGCGAGAAGCATAGAGAAAGTTTTTAGGAGAAAGTGGTAAGCCATAATTTTAGAGATCATAAATGTGAAAGTGCAAGCAGGATTTCAAATAATACCATGAATGCTTCTGATAAATGAGCTTTATTCAGCAACTGATAATTATAATAACAGCTCCAGTACAAGTCTTTCATCAACACAATACTTTAACATAGTTTCATTACCATTAAAAAATCAACAAATATTGAAGAAGAATGAAAAAATACTTTGACACACAAGGGGTAAAATTTGAATCCCTGCAAGCAAATTTGTTCCTACATTTGGCTGATATTTGTTTACAAGTATCCCGAAAGTGACTTACTTAATTAACAAGTACTGTATTGAACATAAAATTACTTCAGTTTTGTTTTGTTCTCCCGGACGTTTTAAGAAATGGCTGTCTGTAATGACCATTTGATATTAGAGTCGCTTTTAAGGGAAGAAAATCTTGATGATAAATTGGAAGGCTACTGAATCCTCCATACTATGTCAGGAAACAAATGCCCTATTAGTAACATTGAGGTGAATTGTATCCTGGGATAGTTTGGAGGAATCAGTAGCACTCCAATTCACCAAAAAGAGGTCCTTCCCTTAACGCCGAGACACCACAAATTGCAACAAAATGTGACACAATTAAATCACACCCTTTCCTGAGTTACATAATATACCATAATGTTAGAGAGTCCTTCCTTCCTTCATCATGTCTACAAAGGCTAACAACTAACAGCTGCTTCTCCAGTCACATCCCACGGGTCATATTGTCGTCATCCCACAAGCTTTCTTAGCAATTGTTTGAATCATCAGTTGGTATGTTGAGTGGAGTCATACTGAATACTCTCCTTGATATAATTACACAGAAAAAGTTGATATGTTGGTCTAATGTTGAGCCCACTATGTAAGCAAACATTCACACCTCCAATATTTCATGAAATTTTTTAAGCACTGCATTCAGTACAACCACACAGTCAAAGCTAAAAGGCTGAACACACAAATTAAGGACAAGGAATGGGACGGCAATATAGACCCAACTGCGATTGAAATGCTTCCTGACACTCTTGAATCATCTGTTAGTTTCACAAGTCACACATTTTACGTCTGCTGTTTGTACACGCAGAACAGACAACTACAAAATCTAACACACAATCCCACAAGAACAGGAAGAAACATCTCGAGTATTTAGTAGCAACTGCATATACTGTTGTTATTGTAGTTACTGTATTATACTACTGTACTTGTCTTACAGTATTTAGCCACAAGTTACTTTTCAAAACTAAGTACTGTACCAGATAAGTTGCCTTCCACAGGAGCAAAATCTCAATAAAAACTGATCCTTGGCTATTACTCTAGTTTAATTGAAATTACAGTACAGTACTGTATTATTATTATGGCCAAATGTTGAAATGTTTGCAGCTGAAGACAACTCATCAATTCTTGAGATATCCTTTACAGATGTTATGCTTTTTAACTGATAATTGCAAATCACAAGTGGGTGGTGTCATAATACTGAAGGCAGTTACAGTATATCACTCTTATCCTGAGCTAAAAAATATTTAATGTTTTTGATATGTACTGTTAACCTTTAGAACACGACTACATAAACATAATTGGTGTAGTAGGACCTGGTAATTGTGCAAAGTATGTCTACAAAAATGTAGTCCCAGGCAATGAAATGAAAATAAGTGTTAATAGATATTCAGAGCTCCTCTCAATTACAAATTAAAAACAAATCTTTAAGTGAGATGGTTCTGAAAGCAATGCAAATTATATGAGTGAAAATCACCATCAATACAACTGCATAACACACACTACAGTATTTATGGCAAGTGTTTCCTTAATATAAAGAACCAGTTGTTATTTAACAGCATCTGCAAGTTATAAAACACCACTGACAGTTCTTATAGTCACATCCAAATGACCGGGAAATATTTCCTTGCCCTTCTAGACCCTCTCTTAGCTTTACAGTCTTATGTTTTGCACCTATATTTGTTTTTCAAAAAGGCGGGGGACACAAAACATGTTACTGTAATACCTAACTGAGGATTCAAGAGAGTTAGTAAGCATTTCTCAAACATGTGGAAAAGCCTGTAAGAGTTCCTGTCTAAGAGTAAAGCAAAAAAGCAAGGTAAACTATAGATAAATAAAGACAGAACTATAGAATGTAAACACACACACACACACACATGCACATGAACATACACACATACAGGTATTAATGAAGAAAAGAGTCATCAAGTTAAGGACAGGGTTGACAAAAATTAAACCTGCTAACCCCAACTACCCCGCCTATTTATACCGTTAATTTTTATCTTGACAAAGAAGCACCAATTTCCTTTTATCATAAAACAATCCTAGATTTATATTTTGCAAACATTCAGTGTTGCAAGCTACAGATACGTACCTATTATAGTTGTGTAAAGTTTTGGTCTAATTTTCTTAGATTCCATTACATTTACTGAAGAAGCCATTAAGTTAAATCAGAAAGCAGGTACATTTTTGCCAGGTAATAAAAATAATGGAGTATACTGTGCTTCCTCATCCAGTCTTTTCTTTTCTCTCCATGTTTTGTTACCAAGAGTGACGTGCCTCAAGTCTCTCATCTACATGGAAATATGGCAGCAATGAATTTGGACCACATTCAAGAAAACCTATAAGCCAGGAGATGACAATGACTGGTACCATACAGTTGCTGACTTGGGTAAAATCATGACAGCTTCCTTCTAGTTGTGAGTTGGAGTGGATGAGTTTCAGGGTGTATGCAAGAGAAGGAAACTTAAGGTGAATGTTGGTAAAAGCAAAATGATGGTCTTTGAGAAGGCAGAGATTGAAGTGATTGACTGCAACACCCTATAGGGTGACCAAGTGAGATCATTTTGGGAGGTGAGAGGACAGAGGAAGTGAAGAAGTTTAAATATTTAGGAATAGTGTTATGTAAATATGGGAGCATGGAAGGAGAAATCAGAGAGAGCCGTGCAGGGTAGGCAGATCACAGGCTCTCTAGGGATAATCATGATGGGTAGAAGCGTTAGCAAGGTGTAAAGGGAAGTGAGAAATAATGTAGTCTTGCCAACACTGACATATGCATCAGAGACATGGACATGGAACCAGGCACAACAATCTAGAATAGGTGCGGTGGAGATGAGTTACATGAGAGGAGCATGTTGTCTGACAAGGTGGGATGGGGTAAGTAATGAATATGTATACAAGAGGTGTGGTCTGAGTGAGAAGGCAGTTAGTGTTGAATGTGGGGCAATTGAGAGAGTGAAGCAAAGTACGTAGAGGTGGTTTGGACATTAGGAGAGAATAAAAGATGGAGAGTTTACAAAGGTGTATGAGAGTGAGGTGGAGGGACCTGGGATATGAGGCAGACCACCAGCCAGGTGAGTGAACAGAGTGAGGGAGTACATGAGGGAGAGAAATGTGAATGGAAGGGGAGGGTTTGATCAAGCAAGGAGGAAGTGTTTGGAACAGAGAGAACTGGTGACGCTTCTGCCATGGCCACACCCTTGGGGGGAGTTCCCATAGGAAGTGAGGCATCAGAGCTATTGATAGATAGATAGAACAATAGCAGCAGTTTCTAGTGGGCTACAAGCAAACTCTAGACTTATCAAAGCAAAACTGTCACAATAACACACAAAAACAAGAGGTATATATCTGATGGAGTCATCTTTCTGTGTATCAAAACTTTTGACCACAGCTGTAGAATGGATTCATGTTGTGACTAAGGATCCATCATCATTATCATCACCCAACACATGACTCTTCTTAAATGCAACTCTTCATGTGAGGACATAAGAAGGGTCCGTGTGACTAGTAAGTCCTCGTAATCATAAATTTCTACACTCTAAATACAACTATACAACTACAAGCACAGCTTATAGACACTTTTGGCTATTATTGTTTGTCTCACCTCAATATCATGGATTTTGCAGACTCCAATTTGCCAGCAACAATTAACCCCCCATAAATGGCAGGACAATAGAGCATCAACTTGTGAACATTAAATTTGCTATGACAACCTTGTGCGATACCAAAACAACAGGTGGACAAAGAGAGTATTGACTACTGTAACAAACTAATGTGATATAACTATTATCACTGATGGAAGAACTGTACAGTAACTCCATTGTAAAAGTGAAGTTTTCTCAGATTCAAATAAACTTTTAAGAATATAACATGAAAAGGATTTCTCTCCGAAGGGATTGATTCAGTACTGTTCTACACTATGTCCCCTAGATTAGCTGTTCTACTAAACCTCTGCAAGAATAGTTGCTTCCAAACATTTATTTCCTACTGCTATGGAGTTGCAAATCTTCCCTCGTATAAACTTTAAATCTCAGGATTTTTTTCCTCCTAAAGGGTTAACATAAAATCAGTAGTAAGGTATGATATTGACTTAAGAGTCAGAACTTTTGGCACTCAATCATAACAGATGGGAAGAAAAACAACACTATAGTATATGACAGTATATGGGAAACAAGTGTGTGGAAGCAACTGTACACCACCTCTAAAGCCACAACACAATTTTGATCAATATTAATGAGTGTAACCAACAGAGAGTATGAAACATAATCAAACTTTCATCTGAAACATTGTTAAAACTAAACACAAAAGCTTGGAGTTGTATGTTTCCACTTCCTGTAGGTTTCACACATTAAGTACATTAAGTGCGTTTTTATATCCTGGTGAAACTGTACCAATTCCCTTTTATGTAGGGCACTATATAAACATTTCACATATATTTCAGTTTTATATGTTGCGGAAAGGTACAGTTGCGAGCAGATGACTCGAGGCCACCTCATCCACCAACATGCATGATATACTGTAGTTTCTAAACCAGTTAAATCTGCATAGTGACAAATTTTCATTGGGTTTGTTTTGTCCGAGCAGATGACTGAATTTCAGTCCAGGTCATACTGCCACTATTACCAGATACAGTACAATCAGCATGTGGGTGGACAAGGTGGCCTCGAGTCATCTGTGCGCAACTCTACATAGTTCTGTAAATTTTAGGCGTAGTTTGTCTTGGATATACCAAAAATGCCAAGTAATTAAATGAGGGAGCTGGTACATTTCGCCGCTAGGAAAAAAAAAAAAAAATTGGAGAATAGTGTACATAAATTCTTACTTTTAATGTGTGTTTCTCAAACATCACAGGAATGCCTACTACTTTAGACTACTCTATACTACACTACCTTTGGTAATCTGTTGTAATGCACTGGAAAGACTAGAGAGAATATCATCAGAGCATCCCATGGCAATGAAGCATATTCTCATACTTAAGCTGAAACACCTACAGTGAAGCTTACCTATGGTACCTAAATATACACCTAACCTATCCTGGGTGAAATGAGTACTGTATGATCTAACTAGATTCACCTCACTTGAGCATCTCTACCAAATTTCAACTCAATATGAAATGGTCAAAACTAACTACGGTACATGTGACCCACTCTATGTACTATAAGATATTATTTTGATGAGAATTGGAGGTCCAACATTCCTCCAAACTATTACATGCGAGGCCCCACCAGTATAAGTGCTGTGTTGTGACACAGTTTGAAGGAACCAGTAACCTCCAACTTGCCAGCAACATCTCAAGCCTTTTAACAAACTGGAAATCTACCAAATCAGTTCAGTAGCACTAAACAAGCATGTGTGTAATGTCTCTGAAGATGTAAATAGGAAAAAGACAAAAAAATCAAATCTATAGGAATTAAACCAATGTAAACAATGCATACCTTAATTAATTGTGGAAACATTATTAGATTACATACCTAAAGACCAATTCCAATTCCAACTGTAACCAACATAAACATTCTGACTGTCATGAGAGTGTATAACTCAACACCCAACACTACACACAAGTTACATCAACCAATAACACAGAAATCAACCAACAACACTTTAAATCAAACAACAACTCCTCACACCAACCAACAACAATTTAGATAAACCAACAACACCTCATATTAACCAACAACAATCCATTCAATTTCCTGCCACATTTTGGAGGCACCAATAGCCCTTCAGTTTGGCCAAAATTGACAACTCCTGCCAGACTTTGTTGATGATAAAATGGAAGCTACTGAATCATCCAAGTACTGCCATGAAACAGAATCCTTCAGTTTTCTGTAAAGTTTGCCTTTTTTTTAAGCCAAGGGAAAATACACTGATTCCCTTCCAATTACATTGCTGTAATATGACTTTAGATACTGTACACGTTTACCTGACATTGTATCATTTATAAGTGACTGATAAGAACATAGTTGTGTAAATTTTTGGTATAATTTGTCTCTGATTGCATTGCATTTATTTATCAAGCCAAGATACTACCGGCAAATGAGGGAGTCAGTACATTTTCGACAGATTAAAAAAACAAAGTACAAATACAGTCTATTGTAGTGTTAATGTCTAGCGCATGCCGAAAGATTACGTAACCTCTAATTTTTCGATCAGGATCTTAATCCCTTAAAATATTTAAATATTCTATTTGAACCATATAAGACAAAATCATATAATCTTTATATAAAAACTCATTACACAGACTAGCAGGCATTGAAAATATATAAAAAAACATAATAGTTTCAAACAAAATTAAAACAATCCTATTCAATGCATACATAAAGAATGTATGGGTAAATGAGTAAAATTAAAGAACTTTCACATTCAAATGCCTGTTCTCAAACTCAAGGAGTGAAATGATACAAACTAAATATCAAATACTTAACAATGAAGGCATCCAAGTCAGATAATACTGAAATCCTTCCCCTGCTCCCAGATTCTATGCCTGGTATGTGTTCTCTTCACTAAATATTTCACAGTTCATTACCTAAACTTGGTGGTTCTACAATACTGTCTGTAGATTGGAGGCAACTGATGCTTCCAAATTATATTATATTGTATCATGAAATAGAACAGACTCCCCCACTACAGATGCCATTTTGTGGTACTGTACAATAAGGAATATATAGCCACCAATTCACTGACTACAACAAAAGCTACTTAACAAGTTACTGGAATCATGGCACTGTAAATAATACCTCTAACAATCAAGTATCAAACACAATGTTAGTGTTTCCTGGTGAGATTTCAAGAACATTGCACTTGTTGAGATGAGATCATGACAGTGATGTGGAGTTGATGCACTAATAGATACGGTAGTCTTAAACTTGACTATTTGTTAAACTATCAGGTACAGTACAGCAGTTAGATTGATTCAGAGATAATGTTCAGCTCCACAAAAATATATTCTGGTATGTATATTCATAAAGCTGTGCATCAATATCAGTATTTTGTCAAACAGTAAATGCTGTACAGTATATGTATTTTTGAGCTGAATTAATATATTGTACAGTGTTGATGACCCTCTGTGATGGTGAAACAGAAGCAGCTGTGATGTATTTTTGGGTTGCTTCAAGCAGAAATCATCTGGGGACTATTCATGGCTAACCTCATGCTGGGGGCTGCAAAATGCAAACACTACTGTCATTCAAAATTGTAGAAAAAAAATTCCTATTTTAAATTACCACCAATATTATCACACAAAGCTACTGCACTGTAGTGTTGAACTTTTCTGTGAGAGTTTGGCAGCCTCCATCTATAGACACCTAGCAACTACAGACATCCACATACTGTATTAGTTATGGGGGACAGAAGCCAGGGTTTTCATAAAAAAAATTCAAACACTTGAACTCAGCCCAGCAGAATACAGGTCTGGATGTATCTAACCAGAGTACTGTATATGGACAGCATGCAAGCAAATTCATGAATTATAGTGTGTTTTTTATCCTGGAGAAAAAATACCAAGTCCCTTTTAAGTGCTATGACCTTAGTCTGCAAACATTCCAGTGTTCATGATATGACTGACCAACTAAAATGAATCTCAGTTTATTCCACATTAGACTTGAGGGTAGTTCTGGTTGGCAGTTGTGAGACTGGATCACAGGTGGGTGAGTGTACAGTCGGGGAACAATGTACGTGTACATTTAACTGGATGCCAAGGCAGCTTTGACAACTTTTCCAATAATAACTACACTGGCATCAATTCATGAACTGAGAAGTGAGTTCTGAATCTATTACATTTTTGTTTTATCTTGGGTAAAATGCATCGATTCCCTTCTAAGAAAATGACCTTATACAGTAAACACATTTGATATACATTTAAGTGTTTATAAGCTGCAGATAAGTACAGTAACCAGAGTGTAAATATTTGGTGTAATTTGGTGTACTGAAAAAGTCCAGGCATTAAACTGTGGGAGCCAGAACATTTTTCCCAGGTTAAATGGAATATAGTGGCCTAGTCCTTGTAGCAATTGAGGAAGGGACTGACATTTGCACTGTAATCATATGGTTGATGTATAGATCTTGAGTGTCTATGTAGAAGAGTAGACAGAGGGGAAGATCAAGTGGGTTATGAAAGGTTAGAGTTGTTTTTACATGGAAGCCATAGTGAGTTGTTGTGGTTGTAAGGTGTGTTTTAATAGATGAAAGTCACCCTAGATGTGTCTGGGTATAAACAGTATTGTAATGTATGAGGTATTTTCTCATGAATGAAACCGATCAAGCAAGGAGGGAGTGTTGGAACAGGGAGAACTGAAGACACTTCTGCCATGGCCATCCCTATGGGGAGTTCCTGGAGGGAGCTAGGCATCAGATCCTTCCAAGATGCACCACAAAACATCAACTATATAGAGGGAGTCTGCTTCATAGTACAGCTTAGAAGAAAGGTTTACCTCCAACACCATTACAATCTCTTCAGAGCAAAGGTAGGTTGTGGGGAGTTTTGGTTGATGATTGGGTGAGTTCTAATGAGTTAAGATAAGTGACTGTGGCTTGGTGAGTATCTGGGCTCTGGTGTATAAGGGGTTTCTGGTAGCAGGTTTGGATGCAGTTTGATGGAATCTACACACTTTTGAGGTTTGAAAATCATAGATGCTTCACCTGTGTAGAACTGATCACGAGAGTTAGCTAGCCACGATAAATATAAAAATAAAAAACGGCCTCAACATCATATCTGATTGATCTAATTTACTAAGAATAACAACAGTTTTTATTCAAAGTCTCACCAATATTACAGCTCTACATTGACATTTTACCAGGCAAAGAAAAGAGCACAGTTGCCACATCTAGAATACTGGAACCTCCACTGAGAATAAACTGAGTATAACCTCAAGATTAATGAAGGGCAACTCTCATAATGAAACATGAAGCATATGACAAGTCTATGAGTCCAACATGTAGAGTCTTGGCCTGGAGTAAGTATCCACCCACTTCCAGCCAACTCTGACATGTGGCACCATCACAACCATGGATACTAGGGATGAAGCAGAGAAAGATTCATCAATCCGAGTCAAATCAGCAAAACACTGTCTTCCCTCTACCTTCTTGCTGTCTTACATAACTGATTTGACTCAGGTTGAAGAGTCTTGCCCTGCTTCACCCCTCGTATCCATGGTTGTGATGGTGCCACATATCGGTGTTGGCTAGGAGTGGGTGGATACTGACTCAAGGCCAAGACTGTACTACATAATACATGCATACAGGTATCTATGGTAAGTATCTATAGTACATATGTTTTACCATACAATGGAAATACAGCATGCATAATTATAACTTTGATAAAAAAATACAGGTACTGTATTACTTTATATTTTGTGCATTTAGCTTACCTTAAAATTGAGTAAAAACTGTCAAATTAAAGATGTTTCCTTCAAAATTGTGCCACAAAACAAACCAGCTGAACTGATAGTCTGTTACATGGTATGGCTTGCAGAAATTAATACCTCAAAATTGCCCAGAACCTTTTCCCCCTAACTCTAATCATGGACTCATAATGCATTTCGGAACTGCATCATGTCTAACATATAGATGATATTTATTTAATACTTGGAAGAAAGCCCTGACTATGAGTGTGCATAATTATGAATGAAGCATCCCAAGTTCCATTTCCCTTTACTTGCCCAGACACATCCTCAATTAGACAACCTCAACACAGTGAAGGCCTTATGTGAGGATATCTGTGATGTTAACAATGGCACAGGAAAGTTATAGAAAGAAAAAACAAGCCTGAATACGGAGCCAACATTGGTAACACACAGTTGCCAAGGACGACATCATTTGTGCTAGAAGGAACTCTCTCACACACACACCCATACACACACACACACACACAAGGACCACAAACTGTAGTTGCAAACAATCAGTCAGAATACCCAGAAAGATCAAATTAAACAGTTACATTTATTCCAACATATGGGACAACCAAACAGATTAGTTCAGCAGTCAATAGTTCCGTTGATATTTGATAAATTACAAAAAAAAAAATCCCACTGAGATACTGCCATAAAAAGCAGCTAGACAGACTAGGAGAGGATATCTTAATGGAGTAAGAAAATATCATAAAGTTGTAGGCTGCAGATTCCTCCAAACAATGAGTACACAATAAACCAGACTACCTTAGTATAAATGCTGTTTTGTGGCATAATTTGGAGGAATCATTAGCTTCCAATTCACCAACAAAATCCATATCATTTTACAGCAACTATGCAATTGGAGAGAATACTTCAAATGAGTAATCACCACTTGAATTCCGGTAAAACAGAAGCTTGGCAATGGTAGGCCCATATGTAAAAATATCCGTAGTGTTGACAATGGCAGGGTACTTGTACAATCAGCCTCAGGAATTGGTACACAGAGTATTGGTTACAAGTGGTGTTTATTCTGCACATACTGAAGTCATTGTTCTGCTGACTGATTCAAGTATTAGCCATATAACATAACCATAAAAAGTTTGGTGTTGGGAAATTAATGTATTAAATATTCTAGTTGTTACAAACCCTTGATGTCACAGTAATGTATACGAATTCCTGAGGCCAACTGTACAATGTCTATGTATTGTATCCAGACAGTCATTGTTCCAGTATCGTGCCATCGTCAATACCATCAATGTTCTTGCATACGGTCCATAATCTTAGGCGAAATATTATCCTGCAAGGCACGCACCAACATACTTTCCAAAAATAAAATATACTGTATTTATTGTAGATACAGCCCAAGAGCTGTTCTATTAAGCTAAAAATAGTCAAAGGCTCAAGAACTTAATAATATTGGTTAATTTATCCATACTCACTATAGTACTTGTATAGTAAATTTAACAAGGTACCTAATATACTTCTCTGTCTTATAAAAATATCATTACACGGTTGGATCTCACGCTGGGATCCAAACGCATGAAACTCATTTAGATATCTTAAAAAGAACTCTCCTTTAGTAAAAGATATCATTCCCTAAATGTGCACCACTATCATCCTGCCTAATACTATACTAAAATGAAAACACTGATGTGATATAAGTCTGGTATGTTGTAATCCACTAACTCAGATACTCACTTCTATTCACCCATTAACTCTTGATCCACTAACCATACTTTTAATACATCTACAGCATTTGTTACCACGAGGGCCAAATATATGAATACTCACGGACTAAGCTAAATGACAGCAAGTGATAAAGTGGGAAGGAAAATCCACCTACAGACAAGGTATATTTTCTATGTACAGGTAACTTTTGTTTTACACGAGCTCCTCAAGAGATTTTGTACACAGAAAATTGTGTAATACAAACACTTGTATGTGTTATTGTGAAAAAAATCCGCAAATTGATCATTTATTTGGATTTTGGACCTCGCATTAATTTGAGAACACACATAACAAACTTGCATAAAATTGAGAGGTACTGTACACTCGCAATCCACAATCCCTAGCCCACCTAAGTTGAAGCCTGAGATCTGAAGCGGCGGTTTCTGGACGACAGCCAACACAAACCATCATGAGGTCACATACATTTCAAACCAATGGGTGGGCTGTTGTCTAGAAACCGTCTGCTCTAGATCTTGGGCTTCGGATCAGGTGGGCTAGGGATTGTGGATTGCGAGTGTACCTGTACCTTGTCCATATGTGGGCTCTTCCACACCATTTTTAATTCATGAGACTGTTATTTCATTCTTCCATAGACTTTGTAAGGAGCAATCGCAATCACTGTCCACCCAATGATCATTCTTCCAAATGGACCCAAAAGCAACCCAACACAATAAATCTAATAATGTGATTCGGGGAACACCATGGCTACTACTACTATTTATGGTTGCAATATCTAGCAACCTGTTACATGCCTACATCACAGTAAATATTAAGCATAAAAGATGTCCACACCAGTGTTTCATCAGACTGAGTCAAGAAGACGCAATTGTGAGCAAAAGACGACTGTAAATACTGGAAAACTTAACTAATGGACAGTCACAGTTAATTTTTTTTTGTTTGAATACCAGAAGTCATTTAAAAGTTTTGATGTTGATAGAATAATTGTATGCTCTTTGACATCCATACATTCTGGTTTCACTGGCAAAAGGAAATACTGGTCAATTTCCTACTTATATCTATCTCACCATAATATTCTCCACATGTTATTTTTTTAGTTTAGAAACGGTCAATCAGCTACACCGTAATTGCAATATCTGACTGACACAACAAACTTTAACTGTAATCCACCAAGAGAACCTGCCACTAATAAAGCTGACCTAAACATGATATGTCAGTTACTTTCTATAACTCTCATGGTAAGCATTAAACATTATCATTAATTCACAATTACTTACTGGCAAAGCAACTCCTTAATACACCAATCACCCAAGCAGCTGTCTTCCTGAACCCAACACAAAAAACTTCCACAACAGGAGATATGCATGAAACACAACTTGAGGAAGTCTTTGTAACAATGGGTTGACTTTACAGTTTGATACAGTCGAGTTATTCAAGCACCCAAATGAAAAATAATTTTCTATGTGGCGAGTTATGATTTAACGTGTGAAGATTTGGTGACTGAACTGTCAGATAGATTTGTAGGAGTCTGACAGTGAGCCACCTGATCGATATCAATAATGAATGCTGTGATTGGGAAGAACAAAACAAACATGGAACACTGTGAAGTCACACCAATGTTTTGTAATAATTTCCTCAGGTTGGATGTCCTGTATCAAACCAAAACACGAGCATTAAGGGCTCCACATCATGTGGTGTTTACATCCAGTCTTCAGGTTAGTGTTCCCCAATGTGACTTACTATGCATGCGTCTCCATGCGCTCGATGCTGGTCCTCATCAGGGCTATGTTGGAGTCGATCTTGGAGAGGAAGTCGGTTGGGTCAGTCTCAGAGCAGTCGTGGAGGCCGCTGGGAGTTGACGGGGTGGAAGGCTGCGATTGTGTGGACTGCTGCTGCTGTTGTTGTTGCTGCTTAGGGGACTGTGGAGGGGGCGGGGAGGAGGTGGTCGATGTGCAGGAGGTGTTCTGACTTCCCTCCGAACTTCTGCTGAGAAATCAACAAAAGGTTAGAGACTGTAAAGTTGGCAGAGCAAGAGGTAAACAGAGTGTAGCAATTTGGTAGTCATAACCAAACAGTGCAACAAATAGTATAAATATATGGCAGTTAGTTGACATGTCTTTCTTTTTAACTTATAAACTTAAACTCCCAGACAATACACTTGCCACACATCCTTGTAAACCATATGATTCAGGCAATTGCTTGGGTTATGTTTAATGGGAGTGATGGAGTGACAGTCATGTGGGACCCTAATATTTAAACACTTATTGATACAATGTCTATATGAAATCACTGATACAGTACAGTATATTCCTAAGTTCCTACAGTTATCATTTCCCTATCATATCTATCTGTTTATCTATTGCCAGATGCACAAACTAACTCCTACTTGGGGAATACTACAGAAAGAAATACTGGCACTACTTAATGGATTTTGATGCCCCTTCTGTCCCCTGTCAGTCACTTTCAAATCTTCAAGTATCCAGTCATTCCTTGTTCTTTCATCAAACACTGTCTTCTTTCCCCTTTGACTGTTTCTTTCCTGTGCAAGAGACAGGCACCTTCACAGGGTGGCAATGATATGGTTAAAACAGCAAGCAAAGACCTTCAACCTTTCTTGATTCTCACACCTGATGCATGAAGGCTACATAAACCTGTCATGAAGCTGGATATTACAACTAAATTCTCACAGCCTTATATACTCATTCTCTGTGAAGATCTCATAATTTCTAATGAAAACTACACACATACATACTCACAACAAATTAGGATAACAGGCAAGCCTCAGCATATCCATTAATAGGTATGTAATGTTTGTAAAGATGTGTGGTGAACGCTGCAATTATCACCTGCACTAGAATACTGATGTTGCCTAAATGTCACCCTAGTCTTGCTCAATTAAGACCTTAGTCCTGACCTTCCTGTTGACACTTTTCCAAGGCATCTCACGTGTAACTTTCCAACTACAGTAACTATCATATTGATTTTAACGTCATTTTAGCTTCCTCTGCCTGTGCTTGTCAATATACTGTAATCATGCTTCAGTTGAGAAAATTGTTTATTTTGTCCAAATTGAAAAGCTACTGACTCCTCCAAACTATGCCAGGAAACAGTTAACCTCAGTACTGTATATGAGTAGTGAATCTGTTTTGTTGCAGTTATGGTATGTAAACTCCAAAACAAACACAAACACCAACCCTTTTAATTATTCCTCTATTGAACTGTGTGTGTGTTAGTATATTATGACACAGTACAGCAACCTATGGCCCAAATTAAACTCAATTTTCTAAAAAAAATTCTCATCAAATACAAAAAGTCTTCTGGTCCATTCATATTACATTGGATTAATTCAACCATACTATAGTCTCCAGTTGTTCCCACTCGTTTGATTGAAGTGAGGAGAGGAAATGATACTTAACTACAGGTACTACCATGAAACTCCAAACCACAATAATGTAAGTTTAGCATTTAGTATTACATTCCCATTAATTCTAACCTAATTGATCAAGTGAAACACACGTGAAGGAAAATAAAAAAGCACACACAAAATTTGTCTCCACTTATTGACAAAGGTGAGTAAAGTAATGAGTAACAGAGTGGGACTGGAATGGTTAATAAACTTACAGCACCAAGGCTGGGGAATATCAAGTGCCATAAATTTAGGACTGTATAATTACTGGGTTGTGATAGAAACAGCTACAGTATGAATATCAAGAGTTTTAAGGCAGGACATTGGTTCAGTTTCCCAGAAGAAAGATTCATTGCAATTCTAAGTAATGTATCCCCATTTGCATTCACTTAACTGATGCAATTACAGAATGTGTTTGTCCTTGTGTGTGTATGTGATGTGAGGGTGTGAGAAAGGAATGGAAAGAGACCAAGGAAGATAAAATTTAGGAAAAACATCCTAAATATACAGTACACAGACCTTCGATGATACTCTAACATACAGTACGGTATTTAATACTTGCCACTTAATACAGGCACAGTAGCATAGTTAATGTGAAAGGTAATAAATAACAGTAACTTGGGAAAACATCTGGCCATCTTCTATGAGGGACTAATCACAATATGAAAAGGTGGATACACGTGTCTATTAGTGTTACTGTAGGAGTATATACATTAAGGGTTTACTGTATCTGTTGTTGCTCTCACATGTCAGAAGCAAAAGCAGATGCATGGGTAAAGAAGAAAGAAGTTATATTGTATATGGGTAATTAAGAGGAATGGAACAATACAGTACTAAGAGGTTAAGAAGCTGGACACAGTAAACCCTGATATACTGTACAATAATGCTAATAAATACTCATACCCATCACTTCATTTTACTCTCAGTCTTTCATTTAAGACCATCAAATGTTTTCCCATGCTTCTGGTATTCATTACCCTACAAAGGTATCTACTGGACCTGTTTATATGGCAAGTATTAAATATATTATGCATCTCAAATTAAATTGGAGATGATTTTGGACCTCTCTCACTCCTTTTATCTCACAGGTGAGGATAATATGCAAGCTTGCATCCTTTAGTCCTCATCTTCCTCAACATAAACAATAAATATAATGATGAGTGGTTTGCCTCACCTGTCTGACGTGAGCGGTGACGTGTGTGTTGAGGATAGGAGAGGAGACACACCCTCTGGACCACCACTGAGTGCCTCATACACCGTCCGACTCACTGGTACATCCAGGTAGTCGTGGAGGAACATGGCTTCACCCGACCATAGTTTGTTGTGCTGCTTTATGCTCTCCATCTGGTAGATAAGAAAAACCTCTCTTATAATACAATGGGCTTATGAATGCTCTTTGTATCAACACTTCATTATGCAATTCCTCTACCCACACTTTCTCCACAAATGCAAGTCTGGGTATTTTTTTTCAACTTTCACCAGGGCAAAAATTGGTGATAGACCTTTAGAGTTTGACTTTATGTGCCAGGACATAAACAAGGTATGTATGAATCTCCTATGCTGTGAGGAATGTTCTCACTAATTCTACTCATGTTGCCTACTATCTGGTTTAATAATAATAATAATAATATATCAAAGCATCAAAAGTGATAAAAATATAAATTATTCCTGATATATAAGTACAGTACTCATACTATAATTATGGCAAAATTCATATATACATAAAGTACAGGAGAATTGCATAAGAAAAAAAATATAAACTAAGAAAGGGGAGTGAGGTAAGTTTGACTACACAATCTGCTGAATGACTATGTATGTGTTTACAGAGAGCACCAAGGAGTGAATTCACACTCCTATTTGGGTAATGGGGGAAGGGGGGGAGAGTAGAGAAGATCTTACACCACCCACCTCCACCTTCATCACGTGGCTTGTAGGGTAGGTGGAGGGGGGATGGGGGAGACAGTGATAGAGTGTCCAGGTCATGGGTGAGGAAACCACCAACCCTCTAATAAGGTTGTATAGACTCCTTATCATTCCACACACACCACCAAGGAGTGTTCATGTGACTGTGCAGTTTTTTTATGAAGTATTTACATTCGTCACATGTACATTAGTAAGTTGTGGGCACTTCCATGACTGATGATGGCTAGATAGAGGTTTAGGGGTTAACTATTAGCATGATGTGGCTTTTTCCTTTGTCATATACAATTCTCCAGTAATATTCCGCATAATATTATATAAAATATAAGTTGTATTCCACTGTTTATATTGGAGGGCTACAGATTCCTCCAACCTATGTCATGAAACAGACGTCCCCCTAATGGTATACTAATAGGGGATATGTTTCGTGGCATAGATTGGAGAAATCAGAAACCTTCCAATTCATCAACAAAAGAATCTTAAAAGAAATACTGCCCTCCTTCAACCCTGGAAGTCATCTGTTGTACCACCTTACAGTAATGATCATTTATGTTGATTGACATAAAACACCAAAATCCATACAAGATCTTATTAAGAGATAACTACATACTGTACATAGAGATACAGGCAATATATAAAGAATTTTGTTTGGTTCAATCCTTTGACTCCTCTATCTCTCCTTCCTTCAAAGTTTGCTATCTCCTCTCTCTTCTCGTTTGTACTGTATTATCTTAAGGAGAAACTTCATATGGGGAGCTACAGAACCTCAAAACCAAGCCAAGCAACAGGTTACCTCATTACACAAGCAGACAAATATTTTTTTTAGGAAAGACTGGAGCACTGATTAGCCCTTCAATCTGACCATGAGAGTACTGTATCCCCTTTAATAACATACACATAAAACACTTCACAACCAAAGAGACTACTCATAAGGAAAACCCTCTAAAATAAATAAAAATATAATGCCATTATGGTGTAAGAAACAATGTGCATAATTCTCCAGTGTCATCCTCAAATATTTGCTGGTGTGATTACATACTGATAACCTTGTCAATATAAGAGAAAACAGAGTAGACCTTGATTTAGATGACTGTAAACTTCTGCAGCTATACAGAACCTAGCATTACTCTTAGAATGGCTGACAGATCTCTACAATTGACCTTTAAACATAAACAATAATAATAATAATAATAGCACTATAATGCATACTGAACGTGAGGAAGCTGGCCAGAGGTGAAGGATTCTTTTTTTTTTTTTCATACATCCAGTTTCTCTCACCCTACCAGGGTCATGGGTGGAAAAGGTAAACCAGTCTCAGACCCACACAAAAAATTGTACACACATCAAGCCACACTTTCATTACCGTTCGTTCCTCTCTGTTTTGCCAAGCTCTTATTCTTCTTTCACAAATAACATATACAGTATGTTGGTACCGGTATAGTTGTTAGTACCAGTAATGAACACAGAACTACTCTTTATCCATTTTTTCCAAACGTATGTAGTTATGGTACACAATCTATACAGTTTGAGGATTTATTTGTGAAAGGTAGCTACATACAGTACAGTACTGTATATCAAAAGGCAACTGTACTACATACCGGTAAGTACAATATTGCATCTTTAAAGTATTTCATGTTTATGATTCATGTGTTATCATTATCTTATCTCTGAACTTCCAATAAGACCTTGGAGAAGAGTGAAACATCTCAGTAACTATTCAATTATTATAAAATATCTTTGTTGGTAACATTACATTGTACAGTAATATCAGTATTCAAGATATTCCTTCATGTTTCTCTCCCTGTAGTCTGCAATTGGGTACTACACTACATCATTTTTTGCATTACCAAAAATGTATAGATTCTCTTTCAGATGACATATGGTACCTACTGTAAATACATGTTCAAGTAGATTCCATTGTTTACAGCTTGTTTAGAATTACTTAATCATGTATATAATTACTGTATAGGCTAAGCTTTGTGTAATCTGTTTTGGTTTTCATTATATTTACTAGTACAGTAAATAATTACAGAATTTCAAGAGGGAGCCAGTGTCAATTAACGATCTATAAATAATCCACTCTAACTCTCACGTTGGGACTTCACGTGTTGATGATAATGACCGTGACCTCATTACTGTACTAGCGTGAAGCCTAGCTAGTCAGAACACACACATACGTCCAAACAACTTCACTTTTAACAATTTAGTTAGCAAATTTAAAGTTACCGAATCCTAAAAATTATTCCAAGAAGCAAATAACCTATATACTGTATACAGTATATTGTGGCAATGTGCTTTGTGGTGTAGCTTGGAGGAATCAATAGCCTCTAATATACTAACAGCACTACATGCCCATTAAATAAAGGCTGCCAACTAATGCATTTATGTTTCATTTTCACCACACAATTTTTCTCAATCAATACTTCTGTACTAAGGTTAATAAATATTTAAATTAACATATAAACAATTTCTTACAACTTTAATTAATTTGCCTGTACTAATGTATACCATCTAATTTAAAATATTATATAAATGACCTAATGATCTCAAGGTTATACCATACATGTTCTCATTTTGTTATGGTAACGGAGTAATCTAGAGTGGGTGAAATGGAATGTTCCTTATTCCTCCAAACACTACCAGCATACAGATTAGTACTTCAGTATACTTGTAGGGGATCTGTTTTGTAGCACTGTTTGGAGGAATCTACAGTATACCCCTACAAGTTTCCCATACCATATATCCACATTAAGGGGAGATTCTCTTGTTGGTAAACTGGAAGACATACTGATTCCTCCAAACTATGCCACGAAACAGATCCCCTATTGGTATGGTACCATTAAGGGTGTCTGTTTTCTGGCATAGTTTGTAGGAATCAGATACTTTCCAATTCAGGAACAAAAAATCTCCCTTTAAAAGTTAAATATGAATCAAAAAAATATTTATATATCTCTAAAAAGCCATGTATTGTACTGTACTAGGTATCTATCTGGCCTTTTATTTTAGTTTTTTTCATCTCTTCTCCCCAAGCTGGACTTGGGAGGTTACTCCCTTCTTAGTGAATTGAAGGGCCACTGATTCCTCCAAACTATGCCACAAAACACATTCCCTAATAGCATTATTGAGGTTGTGTGTTTCCTGAATTGGGAGGGCTACTGATTCCTAAATAACTATGCCTCAAAACACATCCCCTATTAGCATTATTGAGGTTGTGCGTTAACTGGTGTAGTTTGGAGTAATCAGTAGTCCTCTAATTCACAAACAAGAGCCTCCCCTATACAGTACTGCCTCACTCTGACGTACACACACAAATTACTATGTCCAGTGGAGTCGTGGTCATTGGTGTTGGCTCGCATACCAATATACAAACTCTGGTATTACAACATCTCAGAGGAAGTTATGACACTGCATTCTGCATCATTTACTGCATGCATAAACGCTTTACGAAGTACCCAGTGACTCAGTTTCTGATGCCCTTCACAAAATCCTGCATCTTTGTTTGTTTGTTCTATAGTAAAGTATAATCTACATACAGTAATAAATAAACACAGGAGTTGGTACGGTAATAGAGAGTTTGCTCCTCTGTCTATTTGCCCGGAACCTATGTCATTATTTCTCAACAAATCTTTTACCAAATTTACATCAGAGGTCAAGTTGCATCCAAAAATAAATAATATCAACGAGGATAACTGTCTGAGCTCCCTTTTTTTATTGGGGATGTGGGGTGGGTGGGTTATAATAGCTGGATAGGCCCACAAGGTAAATCATTGGGTTCAGGTAATAATAAACATAAAAAGAAGCAGTGAGGGATACACAAACAATATCCTGTAAGGGGATATTATCTTGTTGGTGAATTTTAAAGTCTCTGATTCCTCCAGACTATGCCATGAAACAAGATAGATCCACTATGAGTACCATTGACAGTGTGTCTGGAGACCCTAACGATAACTATGCTTTAGGAACCATTAAAAAACACCATAAACATAACATAAGCCCGAGACAAATAAACAAACCCACCCAACCACCGTGACTCCATATTTAAGAGCAATGCTTTGTAATGTGTCATGTTTGGAGACCCTAACTATGCTTGAGGAACCAGAAATAAACATAACAAAACATAACATAACATAACATAACATACGGTAACATAATCCTGAGACACACAAACCCATCGTAACTCCATATTTAAGAGCAATGCCTTGTAATGTGTCATGTTTGGAGACCCTATGCTTGAGGATGTGTTGTGGCTTCTAACAATAACATAACCCTAACAATAACATAACATAACATAATCCCGACACACACAAATAAACACAAACCCACCGTAACTCCATATTTAAGAGCAATGCCTTGTAATGTGTTATGTTTGGAGACCCTATACTTAAAGAACAATTAAAAAAACACCAAAAACAAGACATAACATAACATAACATAATCCCGACACACACAAACAAACACAAACCCACCCACCCACCATGACTCCATATTTAAGAGCAATGCCTTGTAATGTATCATGTTTGGAGACCCTATCCTTGAAGAACAATTTAAAAAACACCAAAAACATAACATAACCATAACAATAACAATAACATAAGCCCGAGACACACACACAAACAAACAAAAACAAACACCCACTCACCGAAACTCCATATTTAAGAGCAATGCCTTGTAATGTATCATGTTTGGAGACCCTATGTTTGAGAATATGTTGTTGTTGGTGTTGTGGCTTCTTCATGTTGACTGTAGTGGTGGTACCGTAGCGTCTGTGTGGCCTGGCAGCGGCACCCAGTAAGCCTTTCTCCTCGCTGCTCGCCGCCATCTTTGTTTTGTTGTTGTCAGTCTAGCAAGAAGTGTGTTAAGGTTCGTACGGGTTGACAATTCAGCTCTGTTTTTTATTTCATTTTTTTATTTGTTTGGTTTGTCTGTGTTTCTCTCTTTTTTTCTTATCTGTCTTACTCATATATTTTTATTTTATTTCTCCCTGACTTCTATCTTTTCACCTGTTTTCACACTCAGCAGGTTGACAATTCAGCTCTGTTTTTTTTTTTTATTGTCTCTACTTCTCTTATTTTTTGTCTGTTTCTCTCATTCTCTCTTTCTCATATTTTTTTCTATTTCTTCCTGACTTCTACCTAGCTGGTTTTTCTTTTATCTTTTCACCAGTTTTCACACTCAGCAGGTTGACAATTCAGCACTGTTTTTTTTGTTTTGTCTTTTTCTTAATTATTCTCTTTCATTTTCTCTCTCTCTCATATTTTTTTCTCTCTCTGACATTTTGCTAGCTGATTTTTCATTTTTCTTTTCACCTGTTTTCACACTCAGGTTGACAATTCAGCTTTTTTTGTTTCTCTCTACTAACTTCTATATTGCTGTTTTTCTTTAATAATCTTTTAATAATGTTTTATTTTCTTAACCCTCCAGCCACTGTTTAAACCTATGGCTATATTTCTCCTTATTTTTCTAATCATGAGTCTATATAGTCATTTTTAATTATTATTCAATCTTCCATTGGGCTCAAGCAAAGTGACAAATGACCTATATTTCTTCTCTTCCTATCTTACGTGAATATGTCTCATCTTAGTAACACCTTCTGGGGGGTAATAATGAAGTCTAGTGGTGTCCTTAAATAAAAATAATCATTATTGGTTCTAATACCATAAGAAATACGGTTCAAATACCCACATTAAACATCTCGGGGAGTATTCACAGTCGTTCGTAGAAAAAGCGCTAAATTTGCAACCCGAGCCCAGAGCGAAGGGGGAGGGGCCGCTGTGATGGCAAGAGAGAGAAAAAAAAGGGAAGGGACACTTTGCACTCTGCACTCTGATCACGCCAAGGACAGATTTGACAAGTTACTGCTATGTAGGGAAGGAAGGAGAGTTGCTGGTGGGTTATACATGAGAGAAGGGAGTGCTGCAAGGTCAAGGAGAGTAATACACGTGAGAGAGAGAGAGAGGCGCTAGGTAAGTTAGAATTAATTAACGAACTGTAGAAAACCTGTTAACCCATTTCTTGAGAATCTTTAATTAACATCTGCAGTTGGTCCCGTGTTTCCCTGTTTAATGATCACGTCTATATAAGAATTTCTCAAACTTAAGAGAGAGAAAAACTCTTAACGGTAAATTGAAGGCTACATCTTGGCGACATCCTTCCTTATCACATCCATCTATAAACCTCCTCTTTGGTCTTCCTCTTTTTCTCCTCTTACCAGATAGTTCACTCCTCACCTTAATTCCTCTTCCCAACACACACACAAACACACACACCTCGTCAGTCTCTCCTCTGTACACGACATCTCCCTAATCATCTCAACCTCGCATACCTCACGATGTTGTCTCTAAACCTAACCTAAATTACCTGACTCTAACCAAACCTAATTCAACCTAACCTAACTCTACCTAACCATACCATAAACCTAGCCTAACCTAACGTACTCTAACAAAGCCTTACCTAACCAAATTCAACCAAACCTAACATACCCCACCATAACCCAACCTTACCTAACCCAATCTAACATACCCCACCATAATCCAACCTTACCTAACCTAACCTAATTCAACCTAGCATACCCCACCACAACCCAACCTTACCTAACCTAACCTATATAACCCAACCTTACCTTAACTTAACTTAACCAATTCCACACCAACCCAGCCTAACCTAATCTAACCTTACCTAATCTAGCCTAACTTTATCTAACTTTTCCTGACCTAACTTACACTACCATAGCCTGACCTAACCAAACCCAATCCAACCCAGCCTAACATAATCTAACCAAACCTTACCTATCTTAAATAACCTGTTCTGTTTCTTAAATAATATACTTGTTCTCAGCATCTTCAACTCTCTCTCTCTCTCTCTCTCTCTCTCTCTCTCTCCACCATGACTCTTCCTTTCTAAATTAACACTTTTTTTCTCTCTCCCTCACCCCCCAAACCTTCCCTCCATCCCACCTTCTAACCAGTACATGCAGCCTCCTACTCCCTACTCATACTCCTTTCTCTCCCCAGTACAACACTCGATCCTTTAGTTTTTTGTTTCTCTCTCTCTCTCTCTCTCTCTCTCTCTCTCTCTCTCTCATATTGTTTGGTTTTAGTGCCCCTTCGGTTCCCCAGCCACTCCCTTTCACTTCATCTATATATTGTCCCTCCTTTCCATCAGTTTAATTCCTTCGTGCTTGCTGTCACTTTCACCTATCTATATTATACCTTCCCCTTCACCTTACAGCCCTGTCTGTCTTTGAGGTCTAGGGTGCTCTCCTGTTTTTCTCTTTGGGTGAATTGGAGAGCTAATATGATTCCTCCAAACCATGTCAGGAAACGGATCTCTTGAGTATTACGTGTAGGGAACCTGTGCTTTGTTGAATAGTTTGGAGGAATCTGTAGCCCTCCACTTCACACACATCATATCTAGGACAGGTTGACCTCTGACCTTAGTAGACTCATTCCTGTGCGAGTGACGTGTATGTATGTGTGTATGTGAGTAAGGTTGTTTACAAACGTTTCATTAGTGTGTGAGTGGAGTCATTTTTACACACACCACGCAGAAGGTGTAACGATACTTTGTTGAGTGTGTGTACATGTCATCTATAATTTTAAGAGTGTGTGTGTGTACATGTCATCAATAATTTCTAGAGTGTGTGTGTGTACATGTCATCTATAATTTTAAGAGTGTGTGTGTACATGTCATCAATAATTTCTAGAGTGTGTGTGTGTACATGTCATCTATAATTTCTAGAGTGTGTGTGCGTACATGTCATCTATAATTTCTAGAGTGTGTGTAAGTCATGATATCATTCCCCAACAAGTCACAAGGAATATAGATAGAGGCAGAACGTGATGGTGAAACATTACCCACATGATATTATACGCTGACGTTGTGAGTAAAGAGAACGAGACATGATGCACCGTAGAAAAGATAAGAGGGACATTTGTTATTGTAGAAGGGGAAGGTAGAGAGAACTGTGAAGAGGGACTGGAGACGAGATCTTTATACAACCTTCATGGAGAGAGGAAAGGAGGGAAAGTGAAGTGTGAGAGAGAGTGGGAGGAGGGAAAGTGAAGTATGAAAGAGAGGTGGGGAAGGAAAGTGAAGTATGACAGATATAGGCTATAGAGAGAAGAGGGAAAGTGATGTATCAGAGAGAGAGAGAGAGAGAGAGAGAGAGAGAGAGAGAGGAAAGAAAGTGAAGTATGAGAGAGAGAGAGAGAGAGAGAGAGAGAGAGAGAGAGAGAGAGAGAGAGAGAGAGATTCACCAGATTACAGGTATAGTGTGGGAGTGAGGGACCGGTTGTATCCTGCCTGGTGTACCCTTTTAGCCCTGGGCAAAGGCAAAAGGTGTGTTGATTGTTGTCTCATCTGTAGTGGGTACTAAACTTCAGTCTGGTTTGGGTCACCTTCACCATTACTACCATCACTATTACTACTACCACTACTACCACCATTACTACCTTCACTACTACTACTACTACCATCACTACTACTACTACTACTACTACTACTACTACTACCACTACTACTACCACTACTACCATTACTACATTCACTACTACTACTACTACTACTACTACCATCACTATTATTATTACTACTACTACTACTACTACTACCATTACTACCTTCACTACTACTACTACTACTACTACCATCACTACTATTACTACTACTACTACTACTACCATTACTACCACCACTCTACTACTATCACTAATACCTTTACTACCTTCCATACTCTTTGCTACTATCACTACTACCACCACTAGTACTACCACTCTACTATTATTACCACTACTCTCATTATTCTCATCACTGTCACCACCACTACTACCATCACTGCTACTACCATCACTACTATCATCACTACTATCATCATACTACTATCACCACTCCTCTCATTATCCTCATCACTACCACCACAACTACTACTATCACTACTACTAGCACTACTACAATCATTATCCTCATCACTACCACCACCACTATTATCACTACTACCATTATAACTACTCTCATTATCCTCATCACTACCACCACCACTACAACCATCACTACTATCACCACTACTACCACTACCATCACTACTATCACCATACTACCACTACTATAACATACAAAAAAGGATATGGTCTATTCTCACCTCTCTGTTAATTGTGTTGTACTCTGGGCCTTATGTAAGAACAATCGTAGTGTTGACGATGGTGGCTGGTGCGACAACTCCATAGACAAACAACAGAGCCATCGTACCGGTACCACGCCATCGTATACACCATGAATGTCCTTGAATATGACCCCCTGTCTAAATACCCATGCAGACTATTAATTGTTCCATGTTTGCTAACTGGGAAAGAAACTATACTACTACTACTACTACTACTACTACTACTACTACTACTACTACTAATTCTCTTAAATGGTGGAGAAAATGCACCGATAGAAGTCAAATAATCTGAGACAAATGTTTGGTGCACATTGCAGTGTTTACAAGTTGTAGATAAGTAAGTGCCTGCCTAGTGTTGTACATTTATTGGGTGGAGTATAGTCATCTTGGATTGCTTTACATTTACCGAAAAAGCAAAGAAATTAATGGTTCTAGAAAGTAGGTAGGCAGGCACATATTTCTCAGGACAAAATAAGAAAAGAAAGATGTATATAGATTCCAAACACAACACAACACAATACATGCACCCTTATTATTTTATCGTGTCATACTAGAACCCTTATTAATATTTCACATGCACTCTGCTTCTACCTTACTCGTCCCTCCCTGTCCAATCAATCCTAAGCTAATTGATTAAGGGACCTTGTGATGTAGTCAGAAAATGGGATGTTAGTGAGTCCTTCAAACATTGCCACGAAACACCACCTATACTGAAGAGCCTTGTTTCGTGGCATTATCAGGAGGAATCAGAAGCCACCAGCAGGTCTCATAGACGATCACAGGGTCCTTAACGTGGATAGGTACTGTACCATCAGTCATATAATAGTCGGATCCATGAAGTCTGGTTACCCTAAAACCAATGAATCCGAAACATTTGTTGCTTCAATAGCGTGGCTGGGGTAGAGTGAGTGCAATTTATTTTATGTCAGTCCTCCTGCTGGTTACATTTGCAATCAAACACGATCAACTTTAGAACTGTATCCAGTAAGCCAAAAGTCAGTTATGTCAGTATAGAACAGAACCACCAGATTACTACAGCCATGGTATGCAAGAAAACCCACGGATTGTGTAATAAAAAATTAATAAAGGAGGGTTAATGTTGGGTGTGAGGGTACCAGAGGTGGAGGGGCCTTATCTTTATAGTGAGAGTCGTCAACCTCTTACACACACACTCGATCACGGACAAAAACGCTCGTCTTCAGTTATAAAAACCCATTCCAGAATTTTTTTAATTATTATTATTATTATTGTTGTCTGGGTGTTGGTCAGCATGCTCCTGTGTTGTATACCTTTGCAACAATAAACTTTTCGTTCATTTACTGCTTCTTCAGGAGGTGCTGTTGTGAATTCCCATGGAATATTATACCGTCTTGCTTTCAGTTCAAATCAGTTGGTGTACATGACAATGGTACTGATAACAATAAGGTCATGGTTACGGTGCAGCCACTTTATAAGCAGCCGTGGCAGTGAAATACATCATGGCATGATAACGAAAACAGCTATTTATGATACAGTGATTAGCAGGTAGACAAGGTATGAGAAACTGAATGGTGGTTGTAGTGAGTGGATGTGTTGGAGACGGTTTTATTTACTGTTTGGTTTATATATATATATATATATAAAGAGGAAAGACAGCAAACTTTGATGAGAGAGAGAGAGAGAGCAATGGAGGCCAAAGTACCTATACGTGTCTGTGCTTGGAAAAATATAGGCCTACTGCTAGTTTTTATCCAGGTATTATCAGCCATTCCATAATAATAAGGTGTAATGGTTACAATGCATCTATGCAGGTAACACCCATATGCAGTATAAGTGATAGGGTCACATAAACACACAGATCACACAACCCACTTAGTTTTGGCACTGCCAATGGGAACTATACCCTCCCTCTCCCATGCCACTTTCACTTTCTCGGTGATAATATCTCGGTCAGGCGACTCCCAGGTTTGGTATGTGCCCAGCATACTGAGAGAAATTGTGACCCACATACTGTATAGCTATGATATTCTGTACGCACCGAACTCCTCGGGGATACGACCTTCGATTTCCGCATGAGTGTAATGGATTGACCTGCAAAGCCACGTTCTACTACTAGTAGGCTACATTTTCCATAATTCTGTGCTGGATCTAACCAACTCTATTATATAATTACATCGAACACCAAATTCATTCTGACTGTACTAACGTGGCTGACAATAATATCTGTAATAGTGTACTGAAGAGGATAATAAGAAAAGAAAGAATATCAAGTACTAAAATAAAAATGATGGCATCCTGCCACATGCAGGGCCGCTCGACTGGAAGCGTCTGAATGAATCGATTATCAACACCCCCTGTTACCCAAGGCTAGCATGAGGACAGATGCTACGGGAGAGGACAACCACAGCCCGAGAGAGGAACCCAGCAGGGCTCACCGTGCGGCAAGGCAGCGGGAGCCCGCAAGAGAAGCGAATGTGACACTAGCGAGCAGATCAGAGCAAAGGTGACCGATCAATGTTCGTGTGTCTACGAGACACCGCTTCCACTCTCCTTGTTCAGAATTGTACTATATAACCTAAAACTATGACTGTGGAGTTCACAGTCTAAAAACTATTTATTTCTTTATATTTCCCTTATTACCTTATATCTTTCCATTTATCTTATAGGTAATATATCTTTATTTACCAATTTAAATTTTATATGAATTAAAGATAATTTTCTTTACTAATAATCTTATACTTGCATAAAACTTAAAAGTTACAATACTGTTCATACAAGGTGCTGTTACATTTACCTCCCTGTACAAGGCGACTCTCCTGAATCTTTGTACTCGGTATATTTCTATCCATTCAGAATAACTTGCAATATATATATACTTCAACCATAGAATACAATAGTATCAATATAAAAATATCATATTAGTACTTTATTATACTTGAATAAAGTAACAAAACATCAAATAGTTGTAGAATAGTTTTTTATCAGTTACCCTTACACGATATAAATAAAAGAAAACTCATTACAACTTTCTGAATAAATAAAGAAAACTTATAACATTTCTTTGTAAAAACTAAAACATTTTGAGATTGTGCGTTACATGTACAGAATTATTAACAGTGGGAAATGTGATAATATAACTGTTTAGAATATCATTAACACTGATGCCTTTTTTGGGTATTTATTGAAAGAATTACCGTTTTGCAGCAGTGTTGCCAGATCCGGCTGAGTCCCAGTATTTTGCACCAGTCATTTATTGTACTTTATCACGATTATTTCCGGGTAGTTTGCCCAGGTTAGGTTCCGGTAGTCTGCCCAGGTTAGGTCCCGATAGTCTGATGCGGTCTAGGTTAGGTTAGGTCAGGTCAGGTAAGGTCAGGCTAATTTCAAAGTGCCCCATTTGAATATGCCCTATTTTGGAAATGGGGCATTTGCAGAGGAAATGCCATAGAAGAAAATAGTCTTAGAATGGTCTAAATAAGTAGGTAATGAAGGTAGAAAAACCGTACGCAATAACGGTAATTCATTCAATATTTACCCTTTTGGGTCTCCAGAAGCTCCCACACGAGGCACTATATAAGGTATTATTACAGAATAACTGGGTTTTTGGCTAGGATCGCGCAGTGTTACCACATCTGGCTAGGTCCCGGAAATTTGCCCCAGTCACTTTATGATAGTTTACACCGGTTATATCCCGGTAGTTTACCCAGGTTAGGTCTAGGTAGTTTGCCCAGGTTAGGTCCCGGTAGTCTGCTGTTGTCTAGGTTAGGTTAGGTAAGGTCAGACTATGAAAAGTGTCTTAGAATGGTCCAAAATAGTGGGTAATGATACTAAAATATACAATATAGTGAACCCAGTTCTTCTGTAAATTTACCCTATATAATTATTACCAGCTTCCTTATTCGTAAACTACAACTTATCTTCATTAATTTAATCCTCTACAGTACATCTCTTCCACAGAGCTAAAAACATAGAGCTCGCCACCCCCCCCCCCCCGGCGTGTCGCCACCGGAAGTGGGTTAGCGGCCATGATATCTGCCCTTCCCTTCAACCCGCCAGCCTGTTAGATTATGCCAGGGTAAGATATTATTTCATTTATTCGGTCTTTTATTGATGATATGGTATATTAACTACATTATAGTGACTCACAATATATGAATAAGTATTTCTTTAACCGATATATCCGTGAATGGCCGATTAAATATAAATACATTTCGGTTAAAAGGTGAAATGAGTTAGATAAACAAAACTATCGTTGGCTCTCATCCACAGTCACCTTCTTATGATATATATATACAACGTACTTAATCTCTATTATGATCAGTATTTTATGTTCACATTGTTCAGTATGAATGTATGTATGTCACACTAGAGTAATATGTGTGTATATATGTATGTCACACTAGAATGTGTGTATGTATGTATGTCATACTAGAGTAATATGTATGCATGTATATGTCACACTAGAATAATATGTATGTATGTATGTATGTCACACTAGAGTAATATGTATGTATGAATGTACAGCCGTGGTCAAAAATAATCATCCATATAGGAGTAACTCACGTAAGATTTTGACAGCTTCCCTCTGTTCCTTAGCTGATAAACATTCCAATAAATAGGTATAGTGCCATCGTTTAATTTAATACAAACAGCTACACACTACTTAAAACAATAAAATAGTATGTGAACATGAAAACATTACACAGTAAATTGTTAAAGTTACCTATATGTGGATGATTATTATTGACCACGACTGTATGTATGTATGTCACACTAGAGTAATATATATGTATGTCACACTAGAGTAATATGTATGTATGTATGAATGTCACACTAGAGTAATATGTATGTATGTATGTAAGGTAAGTGGAGGGAGAGGGAGACAGATTACAGTTATATATATTTGTCTTGTTTAATAAACCAGTTTAAGTTTAATTTCTTTGCATAATTTTCCCTATGGACATTATCTGAGCCTTGTTAATTGATTTAACAAAACCTTTATAATTAGATAACAAGATACAATGCTTTACAAATCAGGGAAATGTCAATAACTGTGGAAAGAAACATACTATACAAGTACGTACGGGAGTTCAATGGGCAAGTATCTATGCAATAGAGCGCTCGCCTGTTGTGACACTCCTCCCCTATCTAATAACACAATAAAAGAATATCTTTATAAGTGCTGGAAAATAAGGGAGAAGAAATTAAAGGAACTCAGCAACAAATAAACGACAGAAGAGGGGCCGTTGTAAAGGCTATCCCTCGACATCATCGCATCGCATCGCATCCACAGAGCTAAAAACCTAGAGCGCTGAACCCTGTGTTATTAGATAGGAGAGGCGTGTCACAACAGGCGAGCGCTCTATTGCATAGATACTTGCCCATTGAACTCCCGTACGTACTTGTATAGTATGTTTCTTTCCACAGTTATTGACATTTCCCTGATTTGTAAAGCATTGTATCTTGTTATCTAATTATAAAGGTTTTGTTAAATCAATTAACAAGGCTCAGATAATGTCCATAGGGAAAATTATGCAAAGAAATTAAACTTAAACTGGTTTATTAAACAAGACAAATATATATAACTGTAATCTGTCTCCCTCTCCCTCCACTTACCTTACATACATACATACATATTACTCTAGTGTGACATTCATACATACATACATATTACTCTAGTGTGACATACATATATATTACTCTAGTGTGACATACATACATACAGTCGTGGTCAATAATAATCATCCACATATAGGTAACTTTAACAATTTACTGTGTAATGTTTTCATGTTCACATACTATTTTATTGTTTTAAGTAGTGTGTAGCTGTTTGTATTAAATTAAACGATGGCACTATACCTATTTATTGGAATGTTTATCAGCTAAGGAACAGAGGGAAGCTGTCAAAATCTTACGTGAGTTACTCCTATATGGATGATTATTTTTGACCACGGCGGTACATTCATACATACATATTACTCTCGTGTGGGTATTTATTGAAAGAATTACCGTTTTGTAGCAGTGTTGCCAGATCCGGCTGGGTCCCAGTATTTTACCCCTGTCATTTATTGTACTTTACCACGATTATTTCCCGGTAGTTTGCCCAGGTTAGGTCACGGTAGTTTGCCCAGGTTAGGTCCCGGTAGTCTGATGCGGTCTAGGTTAGGTTAGGTCAGGTCAGGTAAGGTCAGGCTAATTTCAAAATGCCCCATTTGAATATGCCCTATCTTGGAAATGGGGCATTTGCGGAGGAAATGCCATAGAAGAAATTAGTCTTAGAATGGTCTTAATAAGTGGGTAATGAAGGTAGAAAAAACGTACGCAATAACGGTAATTCATTCAATATTTACCCTAGTGTGACATACATACATACATACATATTATTCTAGTGTGACATATACATGCATACATATTACTCTAGTATGACATACATACATACACACATTCTAGTGTGACATGCATATATACACACATATTACTCTAGTGTGACATACATACATTCATACTGAACAATGTGAACATAAAATACTGATCATAATAGAGATTAAGTATGTTGTATATATATATTATAAGAAGGTGACTGTGGATGAGAGCCAACGATAGTTTTGTTTATCTAACTCATTTCACCTTTTAACCGAAATGTATTTATATTTAATCAGCCATTCACTGATATATCGGTTAAAGAAATACTTATTCATATATTGTGAGTCACTATAATGTAGTTAATATACCATATCATCAATAAAAGACCGAATAAATGAAATAATATCTTACCCTGGCATAATCTAACAGGCTGGCGGGTTGAGGGGAAAGGCAGGTATCATGGCCGCTAACCCACTTCCGGTGGTGACACTCTAGGGGGGGGGTAGCGAGCTCTATATTTTTAGCTCTGTGATCGCATCGCATCACAGGGTTAAGCGCTCTATGTTTTTAGCTCTGTGATCTCTTCCCATATCCACCCATCAATCAATGTTATCCCTTTCGTCAATATTTAAAATACTTAAAGCATCACTGGATATAATGTCTGTTCTGCTCCAATTCTTTAATAAAATAACGCCATAATTATTTGATATTTGATATTTCCAGCCTTCGCAAACTGAGGAAAAGGTGCCAGATTCGCCAGACGAACGAACCTTTGCGTAGTTCCAGCATCGCGAGCAGGGGTGGGATCTTCAAAGCATCGTAAGTTGGTGGCGCTACGATCACCTTTACTATCTCGTAGCCGCCATATTTGATCGTGGCTTACGAGGATCATAAGTTGGTATCTCCAAAGCTTCATAACCTCCCTCGTAGCTCACGATGATAGCCTCGTAGCGAGCGTCGCTGCCCGTTTCGTTCCGTGTGTTTTGTTCATCCCGCCACCCAGCTGACTGGCTCTCAGCCAATCACAATGAAGGAAACAATATGTCCTTGGTACTGTAAGCCAATCATAACGTAGTATTACAATGTCAACAAATAAACATTGTCTCACCATCAGCTGATAGAGATGACACAGTCACCAAGTTACATCAGACAGGAATTAACAGCAAAAGACAGGTAAGTGAATTATTATACTTTGTTGATAAACATTTAACACAACAGTGGAGATAAGGCAGCTGACCCCCCCCCCGGGCATATTTTTAATATCACGCCAATCACTGGTATATTGTATATAGATTTTTGGTTAGGTTAGGTTTGGCTAGTTTAGTTTAAGATAGGTTAGGTTACGTACTGTAAATCAAGAACAGCATGATACAAATAGTTTACTGGTAGCTGGTTGTCATGAAAATAAATCAAAGACATTGACTGGGAGGACATTATATTATTTTAACTTCTACTGTCACTGTTTTATTTCCTGTACACCTACCTACAGTAGTTTCTATATTAATCTCAAAATCTGTACAGTTGATTGCCATTACCAAGTAACAGGCTGAAATATACCATATGTAGTGAAGTCTGGCAAGTGCAATATAATAACTAAGACTTCAAACAGTTTTATTGAAAGACAGATCAAGGAAATAAATTATATAAGCATTATTTATATTATGGATTCGGCTGTTGGCATGGGCACACATAGGTTGAAGGATGGGGGGGAGTGTCCATTGCCTGATTTAGATACAGTACCATTTTAATACGATAACCAGCAGGTATTGTAATTTATTCTGCTTGGTTCTGCTTTGTTATTGAATTATGTACCATTTTTCGTTATATTTCAGGTGGTGACACTAGTGACACAAAGACATTCACCCACATAGAAGAGGCTATGGCTCAAGTCATTAAAGAAGTGCAAGTGTCGGGTATTTCTGTGGACTCCAAGACCCAGGCAGTATGTACAGTATATAACAGTAAAAAATATCCTGCTGTTCATCTAGGCTAGTAATATGGAAATCTTCCCTCATTGGCACTATGTGAAGTAATTACATTGAGAGTTTATATATATAAAACATACATTTTGAGCAGCATTACCTCTCAATTCCATTCAAAGTTAAACAGTGCAAATCATAAGGCCTTAGTCCTAGGAACAAATATACAAGATGTTCTCATATATCCATACCTTCAGTAAATACGGTACATGTACAGTGATGACCCAATATACAGGAGTCAAGTACATAGTGATTTGTACATTTTGCATATCATATAAATAACTCCTGTTAGCAGTTCATGTAGTCGAAAAAATTGGAGCCATGTTAATCAAAACTAAATTTGTGATGCTTTGTTAGATTCCATATGTATCATATGAGTACTTTAACCAAGTAAAAATTGCAGTACTGCTGCTGTACTTATATGTATGACTATTTATATACTGCTTTCTTTAAGAGTGACTTTACAATTTTAATTCATAACGATAATCCTTAATATTTCTCTAAAATTATATGAAAGTTGCTAATTTTCATAATTTCATAATAAGGTGATGTGGATGACCCAGGACTGCCATCAAGGGCCCCTTCACCTAGACCTGGGCCAAGTTGGCAGGACTTCGGGCCAGTTACAGTGGAAGACTGTGAAGTTTTGACTGGCGACAGCTTGCCAAAGCTGGTAAAACCCACCACCAAGTGAGGAACATTCGTACCACAGCTCTGTAGCCTCAAGTCGCCCTTCCTCTAGGTCAGCTGGAGGTGTGACAGCTCATCTGGAAGCTACGCTAGCTCCAGATATACTAGTTGTCCATAAGACTATAAGGGATATTTTGATGGATCTTGCAGAAAATATAGCCACAATATCAGAAACTTTGGTGAACATTAAAAAGGCTATCGAGAAAAGGTGATTTGTTTTCAAGTGTGTTTTGTTGTGTGTGTGTGATTTTTTTTTTAATGATTAGTGTGGTTTAAGTTGGGTTATATTTTGTGACAGAGTTATTAGTGTGCAAGTATGTTTTTAGTTGTGTGGTTTGTGTGTAGGTTTCAATCTAAATTATTGTTAACTTCTGCTTATGTTTTTTAAGAAATTACATTATTTATTTTCATTATATATTTTGTCTTTCAAATATAGCTTTTAACATTCACATTTCATGTTAGATTTATTATTCTTTGAGTAAAATCTACTTTTTTTTCATGCATTCTTATCTTTGGCTAATAATATTAATGTCTTAGTTTTATTTACATATCAAGGTTCGAAGATTAACTATAAGGATATACTTATGCCGTACTGTGGCTTTAATCTTATTGTATTTTAATAATTTCTCTGCCATATTTGTGATATGTCCTAGCAATGTGAAGAGTGCCAAACAAGTACTGTAGTCATTAAGGAACTGGTGTTTTTTTGTTTTCAGTCATTGTTGGAAAGTACATGAGTTCAAACAGCTTTCCAATATCATAAATTTGCAGGTTTTTACTCAGGTATATATAATGTAATGAATTGTGATAATGCAGGAAACTAATAGTACAAATAGCTAGGGAGGTATCATGGATTTCTGTAAACTTTACAGGTGTCATATGTAAATAAAATGTAGGGTTTTTTATAGTCTATAATTAAAACATTTAGAAAAACCAATACCAGTCACATATTTGTTATGTAATATGAGAACAGGTGAAAATTATGTATTAAATTATACTGTTCAATAAAATTAATTGAATTGGTTGGAAAGGTTCATGTACGGTACATGTTATTGAGACTTTTACAACATGATAATATTTGCATTAGTTAATTCTGAGACATATTTTTGTCTTTAGATTCGGGAATATGGTCAACCTTTTACACATCTCCAGTATATATCAGTAGGTATATAATTCCAGTTATTTAAATGTTACCAGCTCACACATCACATTAATGTGCTTGTAATATTTTCATTAGAAAGTCAATCAATCATAAAGAAAGTTTATTAACCTTAAGAATATCCACTTCATGCAAAGGACTATGGATTAAAGACTCATACTACAGGGATTAAGTTAGGTCTAACTATGCAATGAAGAATTTCTGCTTTGTTTGCAGGTAACTGGAAGCCACTTTCCTGCAATTAGTAAGTCACCATTATATCCTATTATTCTTAAACACTCCAAAAGTAATGATACACAAAAAAAGTATTTGTAACTTTCTATTTCACAGTGCATCAGTTTAAATTGACACTTGCAGCTCCATTCTCCTAAGCTGCTCACTGAATCCCCTCCTCTTGTTTATATTTACCGATAAATGACAACAACAACAACCATTATGTCGCCTGTGTCGGCCGCGCCAAGTGTAAATAAACTCAAATCTCACTATTTACGGGTTGTTTATCGACTACGCGACCCTGCTATCAGCCTAAAGGGTGCTTTTCAGTTCTCGCAGCGCTACGAGCAAATATGGCGCATAATGGCGGACGGAAACTCCCTTACGAGGCTTTGAAGATACGATCGTAGCGGTTATGAACAACTTACGAGCAAATATGGCGCTACGAGAATCATAACTGCGGTTACGATGCTTTGAAGATCCCACCCCAGAGCGGTAATATTTTATAAAAAATCGTTGTGAAGTAAATATGCACAGCTGAGGTACACTTATCTTTTAATTATTTCAATCGATAGTTTAACTAGTTTCTAAAGTTTAATATACTGTAAAAAGATGGTATATAATGAATACCAAAGCAATAAACTTAAAGTCGTCCCGAAACATATTTTGATTTTTTTTTTATGTACACGCCGCACATTTCTTTTGTTCCACTTGACAGTCGCTGCATATTGAAGCAATAAATGATTTTACTGGTCGACAAGGATTGTTAATAGTTTTAACAAGAAATATATCGAAAAATCGGCCGCCGAAATTCCTGTACGCCGATATCGCCGACCGAGATTGTATTTAAATACGAAACTAACCAAACGAACAGCAAGCACTGTAGCCAGATGTGAGTCAGGATCTTGTATTATGTGTTCTATAAATGTTTATAGTCTATTTGAAATATACTGAGCGCTATAGTCAAACCAGAATATACTGAGCCCTAGGGTGGGGTCCGGATTAAGAGCGGCATTGCCAAATCATCTCCAAAACAAACCCATATCGTTAAAATTTTAATGTATAAGCCAATTTGTAGTAGCTCTAAGTATTCGATATATAATACAATGTTAAAAAGAAGTATTTATAATGACAAGTTAAGTTCATTGTAAGTATATTTACAACAACTCTATACAACATGTGACATGCTATTTTGTACATGTTGCCACATCTCCTGTGACAAAGGGTTAATGGCGGGTCAAGGACACGTGTACTCATGTCAGTCACCTGGTCATTCTCACACCAACCACTATGAACGACACATCTCCCAAGCGCGTCGGTGTTCTCCACAGCCAAGCCAAGGATATTATTTATAATGTAAATAGATATTTCCTCCATGAGAAGGCCAATAGAGGACCCCTATTAGATCCCTCTCAGTCAGTTGCTCGTACAGCGAAGGCAACCCCATTAAATTTATCACAGAGAATGTTGGATACCATGTGGGTATGTTTTGGTGATGATTTGGCAACGCCGCTCTTAATCCTCGACCCTACCCGAAGGCTCAGTATATTCTGGTTTGACTATAAGGTGTTGGCCACTTCCGAGATTTACCTGACTGCTACGTTGCCAGATCTCGTCTGGACAATTATGGGATTAGATCCTCATTAAAAATGACAGCCAGCCCTCACTAACCCACCGCCTGTTCTCTCTCTCTCTCTCTCATCTGTTGCCTATATATCGCTTGCCGTTAACAACAAAATATAGAAGTAAATCTTTCCTTTTCTGTTGACACATTATGTTGTATTATAAATGTGACACTTTTCTGAGGATATAACATAATTTTTCGTTTGTTTCAACTTTTATTCCTCACCACCACTGCTGGCGATGGTGCAATGATAGGTCCTCTATTTGCTTTCTCTTCTAAATAGTACTTATTTACATTATAAATAAGTTCTCTCTTTCTCTACTATGTAAAACATGATAGTGAGTAGCAGAGGTGCTGCTCCATCTTGAGTGGTAGCCAGAGTAAAAGTGACGGTAGTGACCTGAGTTGACAGGTGGAGCTTATACACTTATACCTGAATACACTCACCCTAGGTGCACTGACAACGTCGGAAAAATTTTCTGCCCAGTGTGTGATACATATATATATTATCATTGTTAATATGAGAAGTGAATGATACTTTCATATACCTACATGGCCTTAGTAGTGAAGTAAATGTATACGTATTAATTTTGATTAATTTAGCATCAGTAAATAGCTGATATGAGAGAGTGAGTGAAGTGTATTGGTCTGATTTGGCAGCATTGCGGGAGGGAAAAACATCCCAACAGCCAACGCCTCAGCGCTCAGTATATTTTGAAAAGACTATAGTATCTTTCTGTGACCGTAACTGTTTATGGTATCAAAATTTTGCTTGGGATTAGTTCTTGTAAATATTGAGTATATTGATGGATACTCATATAATTTTAGATACCTATTTTAAATATAATTATGACAAATTTGATTACTTTCGGCTATTAGTATCTGGGTACACTGCTGCAAGATAATAAACAAACATTCAAACCGAACGCATAATACCGAACAGGAGTGATAATATCAGTGTAATATTTTAACAATGGCTCATTATGTGTGTGCAGTGGCTGACTGTGACTCTGTCTCATATAAGAGAGATGAACGTGTACATGGATGGGCTACGTTTCCAAAAAGAGGAGATGGGATGCGAAGGAATCTTTGGATTACAAGGTGTTAAAGACGTGCGATGTGGAAAAACACAAGGAATCATGCAATATGTTCAAGACATTTTGTTGATTGGAACCAAGGACCGACACAGGCTCATCCCGACCCTGAATTATTCGGATACAACAACTGGGGGAAGAATCAGTACATCAGAAGAAGTATCTACAAAAGGCAGCGAGTTAAACATGCACCGCCAGAGACCAGTACCAGCCAAGCAGCCTCAGACAAGACAGAAGCCATCACAGAGTCTTCTCAAGAGACCTTAGCAGTGCAACTCCAAGATGAGGAGTGTCATTTGAATTACCTTGGGTATGACCAAGGAATACAAGCCACTGTAGAGGTATCCAGCAGCAGTGCAGATACAGTACCACATGTTCCTCCAAGTAAGTAGGCTACAAAGAAATACTTGGTAAAATTGCAGTTTGGACAATAATTGCTACAAATTCAAACAATGACTTTTCTTATGTATTTTAGCATTACTTAAATAATTTTAACCTTTTTTTATTGCCTCCGAGATTGTCCCCCACAGCTATAATGGGGGAGAACTGAAACTAGGGAATTTTGGGTGGTTGGGAGGGCGAGATGAAAACGAGTAACTTAAATTCTTATGCAAATAAATGTCAGCCATTCAGATCATACCAAAATTACATTGAAGAAGTATCGTATCCTGATCTAACTCAACCCAACCTAACCTACACTTACCCAGACTTATTACCTGTATTCCTTTTGGATGTTATTATACAACTAGTACGGTACCTTACATAGCTATTAAGTACTTTACTGTGTATTTAGAAATAGATACCATAACTATTTGTATTTGTTTAATGCAGTTACAAGTGCGACACAAACCATCTCTATGCCACATGAAGATCATTCCTATGTTACCTCAAGAAGTGCTATCCAGATTGAGCCGGTTGATGCATCAGTTCAGGTTGAGGTGAGTCAGTCTTAAAATCTTAAATACTGTACAGGGGAAGAATAAAATACAGCATAACCAAAGATGTGGTGGTCAAAAATAGTTCAGTTCAGTTGGTATTAATGAGTTTTTTTTCCTTTACATCTTACCGTCTCTAATACTATCTAAGACGTCTTTCCGTCGTCCAAGCATGGGATTGGGATACGAAGACCGTCTCTATCTATAGCTCTGATGCCTCATTCCCACTCTAATACATTTACTCTTATGTTGTCTAATTTCATGTACTGTTTATTTCTTACAATTTCTTTTCTGTTGTTTTCCAAAATTTATACTTAATGCTAATAATATTTTTTTCAGGTATCTGCATTTGCAGGCAGTAATGTAGATTGTAAGAGGTCAGCTACTAGAGAAATGATACTGGAGAATGATGAAAGTGTAAAAATGTATACAGGGCTCAAGTCTAAGGAGGTTGTATTAAATTTATATGCAATAATAACTAAGAAAATTAAGAAAATCATTTACTGGAGAGGCCCTAAAAAAACCAAGACTGACAATAGTAACCCACATCCTGGTGGTCGTGCTAAAGTGACCGACTGGTTTGATGAGTACCTCCTCACCCTTGTCTATATAAGAGAAGGTTTATCAATGAATATATAGGCCAGCTGGTTTAGTCTGTCCATTAGTAGTGTCAGCAGTATTATTATAACATGGGTAAATCTCATGTACACTATACTAAACAAATATATAAGGTGGCCTTCTGCAGATGAAATTAAGAAAACACTGCCTGAAAATTACCCACAGAAATATTTTGACACTAGAGTAATTTTGGATTGCACAGAATTTTTCCTTACAAAACCGAAGAACTGTTCAAGCCAAGCTGCTACCTACTCACAGTATAAACACCACAACACTGTGAAGGTAATGGTAGGTATTAGCCCTAGAGGATTCATAACATTTATATCTTACCCATATGGAGGAAACTCTTTTGATAGGTCCATCTTTGAAAAGGAACTCTTAAGTAAAATTGAACCAGGTGATGGAGTAATGGTGGACAGAGGCTTCAATGTTAGGGATTTGCTGCTTTGCTGCTACAGAATGGTGCAAAGCTGTTCATGCCACCCTTCACAAGAAATGAGAATGGTAGAAAGTTTTTGAATCAGGAAGAGATAGTTACAACTAGAGAGATTGCATCCCTGCGGATCCATGTTGAGTGTGCAATAGAAAGAATGAAAAACTTTGCAGTTTTGAAACAAACCATGGACTTAAATATTGCACCGCATCTTTATCAAATATTGGTGATAATGGCATTTATCTGTAACCTTAGCCCACCTATTTTAGATTAATTTTGTGTTTTTAAGTTGCAATCTGAACTTCAACCTATAGAATAATTACTATAAAAATATTAGGACGGAATAATATGCATTTAAGGCATTGTCTGTTTATTAATATTGTTTATAAATAATGATAATTTGTGTGTATAATAAATAATCTCCTAACATTATCAACTTTATGTTTGAACTCCTTATGTATAATAATATTACTAGAAATAAGAATCTTAGAACATATGAATCTACTGTACAGTTAAAGCAGTTTCTGTTAATTGGTGGTCTGTGTAATGAATATATGCACTGTAAGCCCTCATTGTACAGTACATTTTCACACTAAATTGAGAGTTTACTGTCATATTTACTCATTTTAAATACCACTAAGGAGTTTAGGCATTACAAATTTTTCATGAAAAGCTAAAGCTCTATCCACTTCTCTACGGAATACTTCTTCATCAAAAAGTATTCTTTCTGTAAAAATGTGTGGAGGTGCTTATGTAAATATCACTAAATCACACCATGAAAACTGGCTGACACCAAGATGAACTTGAATTTGGGTATACCATGCTGCAGACCTTTTTAATTTTGATTTACCATTCCTCAGCTCCAGGTGATAAGTACCTTTGCGAGCAATTTCCTCCCGTTAAATTCTTGTATTTAATACTTGCAGGACATTTGATCTCCAAGGTACCTTTACCACAACACTTACAGGAGACAATGCCATCAGGGCTTGCACGAACCAGTGGATTATTTTTCCATATCATGAGGCCAGAATTTACCACTTTTATACCTTTATGGGTTCTTTTCATATATTTTTCATATGATTTTTTTGCCACTGGCTCATTTTTGGTCCCATATCTGGTAGCACTGTTACCTGTAAATGTTGCTTCTCCCATTATGATTTTTACAATATAATTATCCTCCTCATTCCCTTCATACCTTGCAGCCTTGTGTAACATACTTGCTGTGAGGGCACCTATCCTCTGTTGCTTCCAATACTGGCATTTATGCTGGTTTTTAATTTTCTTAAAAATGTCTACCCTTATATTGGTAGTAATAAGTTTTTTTCTACTATAGTCACCCGTTACACGACTCATCTATAGCCTAATATTAGCCTATACTTTTTATTTTTTTATGGGTCGATTCCACAGTGGTATTCGTTTGTTAGCTTCCCAACCAACCACACTCTTAAGGTTTCATTATTTTTAAAAAGCTGAGTATCCACATCCACAAAATCTATCGAACAGTAATATAATGATGATCACTGTATAGTTTACTCACAAAATTCATTACCCGGTAAATAATTCACCCATAAGTAATTTAAACTGCAAAGATTCTTTCGTTAGCGTGCTTACAAACCACGACTGGTCTCTTATTCCAGTCCCACATTTAATTTTCCTGGGTGTTCGGCAGCGATACAGACGTGACGTCACAAACGCGGGTGGCCGCCTGAGGGACAGATTATACAGCGCGCCAACTTGCCGAGGCAGCTGGCAGCTCAGTCAGCGTCCATTTATGCCTTTTTCCAAGGCCAAGGGGTCCCGAATGTGTTTTGCATGTGCTTTTGGGGTTCCTTGTTTAACTTCAACTGGATTAAATACAATACAAGGTGAGCATTTTATCTTTGAGTAGTTGCTGTAATTAAAACAGACAAGCCGTAACTGGTAAACTGTTATCCCAGATCCGTATATTTGAATATCTTGGGAGAAACACTGAGTTATTTGTTGTGGCAGTTCACCTATTCCATAGTGGTTTTAAGGGGAATGTGTCTTTTGGTCCTTTATAGTGCCATGATTCCTCCAAAGTACGGTACCAGTATGTCGGGAAATGGGACCAGGTTAACAATAATAATGGGGTCCTGTTGCTTGGAATAGTTTCAATTATACTGTGGAGCTGCTATAACGAAACAGGACGATAAGGTATATCTGTTATAATATAGCTGAAGTATGAAATATGGTGCTGACGTGGGCAAATCTTAAATCCCAGGTAAGGTTAGGCATGGTAACTTAAAAGTTCTTTCCTCACAATACTTTGGCCAAAAATTATTAGAACAATTATGAGTGCCTATGAAAAAGTTAATTAAATTGTAAAAATCCAAGTGGACCTGTTCTTCAGAATTATGGTGTGTGACACAAGCCTACAAATTATATTATACAGTTTGTGCTGTACGTTATTATATTTTCTTAATACTGTATACCTCAGTACCTGTCATCAGTTATTATCCTGCCAAAGTTTCATCTCCTTACCTTACCTTATGTAGCTCTAAAGGTGAACCAGACTCAAAATGTAGTTCTGTTGACCACCTGGAAAAATTCAAGGGAGTTGAAGAATATGTGGAAGAGGAAACACTGTCAAAGGATGATGAAAGTATGATGATTTTTATTGCTGGTTATGTTGCTCACAGTGTTAAGAAAAAGTTGAAATGTTCAGTATGTGTGAGTAGAGTCTCTCTGGAGAAGAAACTTGAAGCTGAAATTCCTGACAGTTACCAGTATATAAAGATCCTTGATCGAGGTGGCCTGAAATGGCCAACAGATTTTACACTTTCTGTATGTATTTCAACCTACCAAGTATTCCAAGCTCTCATTGGTAAATTTAAGAAAGATTTTGTGCACTGCAGCTGTCAAAGAAAAGTGCTAGTTCAGTTAGCCCTAAACTTTCTGTGGAGGGATTTTGATGTAAATGAATGTTGCCCCTGGAAAACATCAGTGAAGAACCTAATTTCAATGTGCATATGGCCTCTAACTAATATTCTGTTGAATAATTTCACAAAGACATATAACAATACAATAGTCAAGGAAAAAAATATGAAGAGAAAACTATCAACACTCCAAAACTGTACTGTACATTGTGACCTGAGTCACAATCATGGTAGTTTTCTTACTTGTTGACTTATATCTGGGAGTCAGAGAATGGAGTACTCGGTACTACCCTACTAGGTTAGGTATAATTTATTGTAGTAGAGTATACTGTATTCTCATTTTAATTGTTTAAAATAGGAATAATTAAAAATCTGAGAACAGAATGCATGTTTAGTTCTGCTGAAGTGAAAAGACTTGTGAATATCAACAGAAACCTGACCACTTTGTGCTTGATAGAAGTTAAAAATAAAATATATGTTGTACTCCAGTGTGTATTTTTACCCGTTATTATTATTATTTCACATGGTGTTGAGACTGAATGTTCTGCCCAAGTACACATAATTAACTACATAAATAATATAATTGGAAAGTGATACTAAGAAAAACCAATAACAGCTGTAGGGAAAGTAAGATGCACTGATAAAATTAAGGAAACAATGGTAAGGAAATCAAATCGCGAGAAATTCCCGCGCACCAGCCCACCCGCGGCTGTGACGTCATCAATCCCACACCCAGGCCTTAAGATCAAGATGACATTGACCATACACGCCAACAACACAACATATACTCTTTGAGGGCACTGTGAAAAGTCTGGTTCAGGCCATGACCTTCCATTGGGGCTCGGGGCTGCTCGGCCAGACAACTTGAGGAAATTCAACAACAAATAATTACTACAAGGGAATTGTTTGGTGGACATGGAATACTCGTGATTTTCATTTGTTTAAGGAGATGCGGTGGGGGGCTCCCTCCTCCAACAGGGATCCGGGGGTTGAGATTTGGAGTGTGTGTGTGCTCGGGAGGGGGGGTCTATGTTTGGGCATTTTGTTTCGGAGGGTGTGCGACGTGACGAGGCTACCTCCAGCGTGGAGAGGAAGGCCTGGTATATGTATGTGTGTTCATTTGTTTAGTAAGGGAATAACTCAAAATACAGTTTATAGTATATATACCAGAATATAATGTTCATGTTAGACACCATTCATAATTTTATAAACATACAATACAAATGAAGATACACTATGAGTCAACAAGCAGATTATTAAAATAGAACAGATAATAATAAACCAAACCATTTTCTCTCTTACAGTACTATCATGTTAAAGTGTTTGAGTAAGGTTATATGACATCAGTATACCTCCATACACCTATTATTCTTTAGACCTTCAACATGAGCAGATCACTTGCATCAAGAGCCCTGTTACATGGACAGTATGTGATTTGGCATCTCACTAGTACACACAATAATTATATAATTGAGATTTATTTGAGCTCTTCAATAAACGGGGAAAGAAACCAAATAATTTAGGCAGTACAGTACTGCAATGCTTCTGTGGTATTGTTAAACTTCAAACACTTCAAATATAATATAAAAAACTGAGATCTTCAATAAATGAGGAAAGAATCCAAATGATTTAGGCAGTACATTACTCCACTGCTTCAGAGGTATTACTTAACTTCATATATAGAACTTCAAATATATTATAGAAAACTTCCCATGACAGTGTTTCCATTGGTACTGATTATATAAAGATGATCTGCAGATAAATCAGCTTCAGTATATCACCACAGTACATACACAGATCCCTTAACAGATAATTAGGGCAGAATCGTATGAAAAAGATTAATTTTGTAAGTACAGTAGCTACACATGTTAAGGTTGTCAATCAATTTCCTACTGGCTGGTCAATGAACAAACTAACCCAATGATCAGGAAAATCAAGCCTGCTCAACCCAGTCCAGTCCTTATCCCTACAAAATTGTAAAGGTTTGTATCAGGAGAACCAAGCCATAAAAACATTGCCAAAACCCCAACACGGACAGTAGCCAAACAGAAAGGTGAGGAGGTATAGGCCTAGTATGGCTAGGAGAGATGACAGATATACAGTATAGGAAAAATAATAATGAGGAGAGAAGCTGAGAAACAAAGGAAATAGGGACGGGAGACTAAGATGAAAGGAATGCAGAGAAAGATTAAAGAGAAACAGTACTGACCAGTGAAGGGATCAAGATTAGCAAAGAGTGGATAATGATGGTGAGTGAGGAACAGTGACCTCATATAAAAATGGGAAAAATGAATACGGTATAAAAAAGTAAATTAAATTACTTCCATCAATAAATAATATGAAGTGACTTTGCTGTGTGTGATAAGTGTAAGAAAGGAGCTGAGAATTATATGTGTTTTAAATGAGGTGTGAATGTGGGTGCGGCCGATTTAACTGGCCATTGTACACACAGTCTATCCTTGGATATACCCTACCATTTGAAAAAGGGAAATTTTATCTTGAGGACAATGACTGAAAAGAGAAACTTTTGATGGTAAATTCATAGGCTACTGCATTCTTTAAACAACTGTAGGCTATATCATAAACATCTCCCTTATAAGTAACATTAAGGTGATTTATTTCCAGGGATGGTTTGGAGGAATCAGTAGCCCTCCCATTAAATAAAACGAGGCTCTCCCTTTCAATACGTGTTGCAGATTTAATCACAACTTGGAAATAGCATCCATTGCTTCATCTACTGTGGCTGGTGGGGATTGCTCTGTTTCTGGTGGTTGTGTTGTGGTGTCAGTCTTGGGGTCTTCCGTCTTGGGTTTTGTCTTGAGGGCCTCGCGGAAGCTGTCCACCTTTTTATCTAAGGAGACAATGGCTTCCTTGTTGGCCAGTTTTATCTGTAATAAAAGTACAGCTAAAATCATGATAGTCTATTCTAGAAATTGACTAACATGAGGAAAATCAAAGCATTAAGTATAACAATACTCTGCATGTTTATGAGGCAAAACACAATTGATGAAAAGGCACATCAAAAATATTCCAGCATCATGAAAAGAAGGGAAGTGGAACTCATAAATGAGACAAGCGAAGCAAAATTGCTTTCCAACACCGTATATCAAGCATTTTATTCACTTACCCATCACAGGTATATATTGTATGTACTGTGTTCAACAATCAGCAAAGATATTCAAGTCCTTAATAATTTAACCACATGGAAGCTCAAACACTAAAATGGGTCAAATCTATACCCATGAAAAGCACTGCTGTTCTCCAAAGTTATTTTAGACTGGTGCCAAACAATTTACCTTACCACGGGGAAATTTTTTCAATTCAAATGGATGCATGTATAAATGAACTAAGAATACAAGTGTCTTAATGAGCTGTCTCAAAATGAATGTAGGTAAAGTTATTTAGTACATAAAATAATACAGTAAAGTCGCGGCACATAGTCCTTCATCAGAGTGTACGGGAAAGTCTGGTCAAGGATTATGTGCTGCAACTGTACATACCATATACAGTACATATAAAAGTACCTGTTATAAACAGTACTACATAGTATAACATTATCTAGTTCAGTTTTTACCACCTTTTATACCATGAATATAGTTAAATTATATAACATTACAATACTCATGATTGACTCACCTTTTTCAAGTTCATTTTGACTGGTTTAGCTTTCAATTTGTATTTAAGTGGTGCCCCGGTGCCGGCTCTTTTGTAGATGGGGTTACCAGTGTTGACAGGGTTCTTGCTACCCAGTTTGTTCTTACCCATGGCTGATCTACAACACAAACATAATATGACAACAAAACAAACTCATTACTGAACCTACTAATAATGTCTTAAGGGGGTACAGGAGTAGGGGGCAAGCTTGGGGGTTGCGGGAATAGGGGGACAGGCTTGGGGGGAGGTAGAAAGCCTGTCCCCTATTCCCACACCCCCCTAACCTCCCCCCCCAAGCCTGTCCCCTTACTCCCACACCCCCCAAGCCTGTCCCCCTATCCCTGCACCCCCTAAGTGAATCATTTGTTCCCTCCAGACTACAGTATTATAAATCATCCCAGAAAAATACACTGATCATTATGGGGGAGTGATTAATTGATAGCAAATATTGACATCTTTTAACCATAATATTGAGGAAAGAACCTTTAATCTATCCTAATTCTGGAGGTTGGTAGTATTTATTAAGGACTCTGTGATGTAGTCTGAAAATTGGAGGTTAGTGATTCCTTGAAACATTGCTACAAAACACCACCAACTGTACAATACAAAGGAATACAACGGAAGTACAGGCAACAGGAGAGGAGGTCCATAGTAGCCTTTTACGAGGTTACCTGTTTAACTAGGCTAATCTAGACTACATGTTGAAGGAAAGGACAGATAAAGGATAAGGCTCCTTCCCACCCACCACAGCTTATTTTGTGGCATAGTTAGGAGGAATCAAAATCCACCAGGTCTTATATACAATCATAGTGTCCCTTAAGACCCTAATTTAGGTTGTTAGGCTTTCCTTCCAAAATTATCGTACCGGTAAAATTAAAGAGTCAAAATTATATATAAAAATTGTTTTAATGAAAAAATATAAATCATCTGCAGAAATAGCTGTACATGTACAGTATTTTTTGCAATTTCTATAATATCCTGTTGTGACGACTAGTAATAATAATGTACCCAAAGGAAATCCAAAACAGTAAAACTAAACAATCATACCTCCAAATATTTTAAATAATCTTGGAATGCCATTATTTTATTGTATTTTTGTTTGTTGATTGTTGGAAATTATCTATTTTGTCACTCTTGCCTACCCCCTTCCTACCCCTAAAATTTTGAGGGATAGCCTGAGAACATGTTGATAATCTGGGGTTTTGGGTCGGGGAAAACACGTAATTGAGCTTACAATATTTTGCTTTGATTTTGAAATAATGACCAGCCATAAATGTAGAAACACCCAAACTAAGTTTTGCCAGACCTTGGCTAGAGTTTTCAAGTTATCAGCAAGCAAAAATACTGAAAAATAAAAATCCAAGCTAAATTTTGTCTAACCTACAATGATTTAACCAAATCTATCCAGGACCATGGCATCTTTTTGTCCTAACCTAGGCATCGTTTGGTCCTAACCTGGGCATTGTTTGGTCCTAACCTGGGCATTGTTTGGTCCTAACCTGGGCATTGTTTGGTCCTAACCTGGGCATTGTTTGGTCCTAACCTAGGCATTGTTTGGTCCTAACCTAGGCATTGTTTGGTCCTAACCTAGGCATTGTTTGGTCCTAACCTAGGCATTGTTTGGTCCTAACCTAGGCATTGTTTGGTCCTAACCTAGGCATTGTTTGGTCCTAACCTAGGCATTGTTTGGTCCTAACCTAGGCATAGTTTGGTCCTAACCTAGGTATTGTTTGGTCCTAACCTGGGCATCATTTGGTCTTAACCTGGGCATCATTTGGTCCTAACCTAGGCATAGTTTGGTCCTAATCTAGGCATACTCTGGTCCTAAACTGGGCATCCTCTGGTCCTAACCTGGGCATTCTTTGATCCCACCCAAAACCCTTGATTACCAGGCTTTTCTCGAAGATTGTAGGGGTAAGGGAATGGAGAGAAATAAAAAAACACATCCTATACAACAATCAACAAATAAAAATCAGAAATAGTTAAGAAGAGTCACAGAAAAAGAGGTTACACATCAATTTCCTACATATTTTGGTTGGTGGTTGTATTTGCTTTATGAAGTCATTTCTCAGTGTCACAGTGCAATTTGGCCTTGTATGACTTCCCTCCTGTGTTTGCCCAGGTTAGGTCCCGGTAGTCTGTCCTGGTCGAGATTAGTTTAGGTCAGGTAAAGTCAGGCTAACTTTAGAACATATAAATATAAATTATGTAATGCATTATTTACTTGTTTTAACCCTTAATCCACCCTCTTGGGGGGGGGGGGACAAACATGGTGAAAATATACTGTCACACCAATATTGTAACATCTAAAATCTGGGAATGTTGAATTATATATATATATATACTGTATATATATATATATATATATATATATATATATAAAAAAAAAGTTGGGAAAAAATGCATCTTCTATTTACTTACTTATTTGTTCACATGTTTGGATGATATTCTAGGCCCCGCTCTTCTTAAACTCTACCCAATCAAGTAATGGTATTCTAAGATGATCCAAAATACAAACATAGCTATATGATTGGATGGCTGATTGCTTGGTTTTACCGCAATTTATATTGCCCTTTTGTAGCAGTGTTGCCACATCCAGTTAGGTCCTGGTAGTTTGCCCTGGTTAAGTCCCAGTAGTCTACTGCAGTCAAGGTTGGGTTAGGTAAGGTCAGGCTAATTCCAAAATTCCCCATCTTGGAAAGGGGCTATATTCGAGGGAAATGCGAGATAAAAATAATATTATAATGGCATAAATTAGCAGATAATGATGGTAGAAAACTTGTACTAGAGAACAGCCAATAAAGTAAATATTCTCCGTGATTGCTTAGTTTCACCAGTAATTATCAAGTATATTGCCATTTTCTATTAAGATATTTTTACCTTCTTTACCCACTAATTTATACCATTCTAATACTATTTTCGGTATTTATCTAGACTATTGCTGTTTTGTAGCAGTGTTGCCAGATCTGGCTATGTCCCAGTATTTTGCCCCAGTCAGGTCCTGGTACTTTATCAAGGTTATTTGCCGGTAGTTTGCCCAGGTTAGGTCCCGGTAGTTTGATGTGGTCTAGGTTAGGTTAGGTAAGGTCAGGCTTATTTCAAAATACCCCATTTGAATATCTCGGAAATGGAGCATTTCCAAAGAAAATGCCATACAAAAATAAGTGTCTTACAATGGTATAAATTAGTGGGTAAAGAAGGCAAAAACATTGTAATAACAACAGGCAATAGAGTAGATATTTACACTATTGTCTTCTATGGCACTTTCTTCGGAAATGCCCCATTTTATTATTATTATATTCAAATGGGGCATTTAGAAATTAGCCTGACCTTACCTAACCTAGATCGCATCAGACTACAGGGACCTAACCTGGGCAAACTATCGGGACCTAACCTGGGCAAACTACAAGGACCTAACCGTGGTAAAGTACCAAGACCTGACCATAGCAAAATACTGGGACCTAGCTGGATCTGGCAACACTGCTAACATTACAAAACGGCAATAGTCTAATGTTAGATAAATACCCACTAATCTATTAACCCTTTATACGGTATTATTACAGAAGTACTGTATTATTGGCTAGGGTCACGCAGTGTTACCATATCTGGCTAGGTCCCGAGAATTTGGCCCGGTCACTTTAAGATAGTTTACACCGGTTATATCCCGGTAGTCTGCTGTGGTCTAGGTTAGATTAGGTTAGGTCAGGTCAGGTAAGGTCTGGCTAATTTCAAAATGCCCCATTTGAATATGCCCTATCTTGGAAATGGGGCATTTGCGGAGGAAATGCCATAGAAGAAAATAGTCTTAGAATGGTCTAAATTAGTGGGTAATGAAGGTAGAAAAAACGTACGCGATAACAGTAATTCTTTCAATATTTACCAAAAGGGTTAATAGATTAGTGGTATAAAGGGTAAATTTACAGAAGTACTGGGTTCACTATATTGGGTAAATATTGAAAGAATTACTGTTATTGCGTACAGTTTTTCTACCTTCATTACCCACTGATTTAGACCATTCTAAGACTAGTTTCTTCTATGGCATTTCCTCTGCAAATGCCCCATTTCCAAGATATATTCAAATGGGGCATTTTGAAATTAGCCTGACCTTACCTAACCTAGACCACAGCAGACAACCGGGACCTAACCTGGGCAAACTACCGGGAAATAACCGTGGTAAAGTACAGGAAATGACCGGGGCAAAATACTGGGACCTAGCCGGATCTGGCAACACTACTACAAAATGGTAATTCTTTCAATAAATACCGCCCTGTTCACTGTACCACTAATCTATTACTCCCTTTACACCACTAATTTTATTAACCCTTTATACCACTAATATATTAACCTTTTATACCACTACTCTATTCTCACCACCGGTTATAGTAGACAGTAATGCAGATGAACACAGTAATATACTGTATATCAGTCTCAGAAAATAACTTACACTTTGAAAACAAACCACACCACCACAGGCACCACGTGTGTTTGTTTACATCTGCTCCAGGCTCAGTGTTGCCACTTGTCTAACATCAGAATTACCAACATATCCCTTTAATAATATAATATAGTGTAAAATATCATTGTATCACTCTCATCCTCAATAGGGGTCTACAGATATCATATCAATAAATCTTTGAATCTTGATATAATCCGAAAATACACCCAAATCCTGCCAAAATTATCCGAGATTATATGATTGGGGATGAAAGAAGACCACGTAGCCTACCCTGGCCTTGGAATATCTTGTAGATATACGGTATATAGGATCTCTAATACGGTAAGGTTACTATCCGGTATGAAAAGGGAGATGGTGGTGATGATATAAAGAGGTGAGACCATGGGTGGGACAGTAAAAGCAAAGGAAAGGAGGGACAGTTGAGATTATTTGAGAACTGACGCATTCTCGTTCCTCAACTTCCTTTTCTTCATTTCCATCCTCTTTATTACCTATTCATGATTTTATGTATGAATGGAAGTTTCTGTTAATATTACATTCACCTTTGACATTTTATTTTAGATACTAGAAAGCAACATTCTTTGCCGTTATGAGTTAGGTATAAGTAAAGATGTAAGAATATGTAGAAAAATGGTACACGCCGCAAATAATAGTCTTCTTTTATTACTATCAATAGAGAAAACGGGTAGTTTAAAGGTAGTAAAAGTAGATAAGTACTGAGTTCACTATATTGTCTATTTGGTATTTATTGAAAGAATTACCGTTTTGTAGCAGTGTTGCCAGATCCAGCTAGGACCCAGGGGTGGGATCTTCAAAGCATCGTAACCGCAGTTATGATTCTCGTAACGCCATATTTGCTCGCAAGTTGCTCATAACCGCTACGATCGTATCTTCAAAGCCTCGTAAGGGAGTTTCCGTCCGCCATTATGCGCCATATTTGCTCGTAGCGCTGCGAGAACTGAAAAGCACCCTTTAGGCTGATAGCATGGTCGCGTAGTCGATAAACAACCCGTAAATAGTGAGATTTGAGTTTATTTACACTTGGCGCGGCCGACACAGGCGACATAATGGTTGTTGTTGTTGTCATTTATCGGTAAATATAAACAAGAGGAGGGGATTCAGTGAGCAGCTTAGGAGAATGGAGCTGCAAGTGTCAATTTAAACTGATGCACTGTGAAATAGAAAGTTACAAATACTTTTTTTGTGTATCATTACTTTTGGAGTGTTTAAGAATAATAGGATATAATGGTGACTTACTAATTGCAGGAAAGTGGCTTCCAGTTACCTGCAAACAAAGCAGAAATTCTTCATTGCATAGTTAGACCTAACTTAATCCCTGTAGTATGAGTCTTTAATCCATAGTCCTTTGTATGAAGTGGATATTCTTAAGGTTAATAAACTTTCTTTATGATTGATTGACTTTCTAATGAAAATATTACAAGCACATTAATGTGATGTGTGAGCTGGTAACATTTAAATAACTGGAATTATATACCTACTGATATATACTGGAGATGTGTAAAAGGTTGACCATATTCCCGAATCTAAAGACAAAAATATGTCTCAGAATTAACTAATGCAAATATTATCATGTTGTAAAAGTCTCAATAACATGTACCGTACATGAACCTTTCCAACCAATTCAATTAATTTTATTGAACAGTATAATTTAATACATAATTTTCACCTGTTCTCATATTACATAAGACTTGTATTTTTCTAAAATAAATGCTTTTCAACAGCATATAACAAATATGTGACTGGTATTGGTTTTTCTAAATGTTTTAATTATAGACTATAAAAAAATCTACATTTTATTTACATATGACACCTGTAAAGTTTACAGAAATCCATGATACCTCCCTAGCTATTTGTACTATTAGTTTCCTGCATTATCACAATTCATTACATTATATATACCTGAGTAAAAACCTGCAAATTTATGATATTGGAAAGCTGTTTGAACTCATGTACTTTCCAACAATGACTGAAAACAAAAAAACACCAATTCCTTAATGACTACAGTACTTGTTTGGCACTCTTTACATTGCTTGGACATATCACAAATATGGCAGAGAAATTATTAAAATACAATAAGATTAAAGCCACAGTACGGCATAAGTATATCCTTATAGTTAATCTTCGAACCTTGATATGTAAATAAAACTAAGACATTAATATTATTAGCCAAAGATAAGAATGCATGAAAAAAAAGTAGATTTTACTCAAAGAATAATAAATCTAACATGAAATGTGAATGTTAAAAGCTATATTTGAAAGACAAAATATATAATGAAAATAAATAATGTAATTTCTTAAAAAACATAAGCAGAAGTTAACAATAATTTAGATTGAAACCTACACACAAACCACACAACTAAAAACATACTTGCACACTAATAACTCTGTCACAAAATATAACCCAACTTAAACCACACTAATCATTAAAAAAAAAATCACACACACACAACAAAACACACTTGAAAACAAATCACCTTTTCTCGATAGCCTTTTTAATGTTCACCAAAGTTTCTGATATTGTGGCTATATTTTCTGCAAGATCCATCAAAATATCCCTTATAGTCTTATGGACAACTAGTATATCTGGAGCTAGCGTAGCTTCCAGATGAGCTGTCACACCTCCAGCTGACCTAGAGGAAGGGCGACTTGAGGCTACAGAGCTGTGGTACGAATGTTCCTCACTTGGTGGTGGGTTTTACCAGCTTTGGCAAGCTGTCGCCAGTCAAAACTTCACAGTCTTCCACTGTAACTGGCCCGAAGTCCTGCCAACTTGGCCCAGGTCTAGGTGAAGGGGCCCTTGATGGCAGTCCTGGGTCATCCACATCACCTTATTATGAAATTATGAAAATTAGCAACTTTCATATAATTTTAGAGAAATATTAAGGATTATCGTTATGAATTAAAATTGTAAAGTCACTCTTAAAGAAAGCAGTATATAATTAGTCATACATATAAGTACAGCAGCAGTACTGCAATTTTTACTTGGTTAAAGTACTCATATGATACATATGGAATCTAACAAAGCATCACAAATTTAGTTTTGATTAACATGGCTCCAATTTTTTCGACTACATGAACTGCTAACAGGAGTTATTTATATGATACACAAAATGTATAAATCACTATGTACTTACTCCTGTATATTGGGTCATCACTGTACATGTACCGTATTTACTGAAGGTATGGATATATGAGAACATCTTGTATATTTGTTCCTAGGACTAAGGCCTTATGATTTGCACTGTTTAACTTTGAATGGAATTGAGAGGTAATGCTGCTCAAAATGTATGTTTTATATATATAAACTCTCAATGTAATTACTTCACATAGTGCCAATGAGGGAAGATTTCCATATTACTAGCCTAGATGAACAGCAGGATATTTTTTACTGTTATATACTGTACATACTGCCTGGGTCTTGGAGTCCACAGAAATACCCGACACTTGTACTTCTTTAATGACTTGAGCCATAGCCTCTTCTATGTGGGTGAATGTCTTTGTGTCACTAGTGTCACCACCTGAAATATAACGAAAAATGGTACATAATTCAATAACAAAGCAGAACCAAGCAGAATAAATTACAATACCTGCTGGTTATCGTATTAAAATGGTACTGTATCTAAATCAGGCAATGGACACTCCCCCCCATCCTTCAACCTATGTGTGCCCATGCCAACAGCCGAATCCATAATATAAATAATGCTTATATAATTTATTTCCTTGATCTGTCTTTCAATAAAACTGTTTGAAGTCTTAGTTATTATATTGCACTTGCCAGATTTCACTACATATGGTATATTTCTGCCTGTTACTTGGTAATGGCAATCAACTGTACAGATTTTGAGATTAATATAGAAACTACTGTAGGTAGGTGTAAAGGTAATAAAACAGTGACAGTAGAAGTTAAAACAATATAATGTCCTCCCAGTCAATGTCTTTGATTTATTTTCATGACAACCAGCTACCAGTAAACTATTTGTATCATGCTGTTCTTGATTTACAGTACGTATCCTAACCTATCTTAAACTAAACTAGCCAAACCTAACCTAACCAAAAATCTATATACAATATACCAGTGATTGGCGTGATATTAAAAATATGCCCGGGGGGGCAGCTGCCTTATCTCCACTGTTGTGTTAAATGTTTATCAACACAGTATAATAATTCCCTTACCTGTCTTTTGCTGTAATTCCTGTCTGATGTAACTTGGTGACTGTGTCATCTCTATCAGCCGGTGGTGTTGACATCTGAGACAATGTTTATTTGTTGACATTGTAATACTACGTTATGATTGGCTTACAGTACCAAGGACATATTGTTTCCTTCATTGTGATTGGGTGAGAGCCAGTCAGCTGGGTGGCGGGATGAACAAAACACACGGAACGAAACGGGCAGCGACGCTCACTACGAGGCTATCATCGTGAGCTACGATGGAGGTTATGAAGCTTTGGAGATACCAACTTATGATCCTCGTAAGCCACAATCAAATATGGCGGCTATGAGATAGTAAAGGTGATCGTAGCGCCACCAACTTACGATGCTTTGAAGATCCCACCCCTGTACTTTGCCCTGGTCATTTTCTGTACTTTACCACGGTTATTTCCTGGTAGTTTGCCCAGGTTAGGTCCCGGTAGTCTGCCCAGGTTAGGTCCCGGTAGTCTGCCCAGGTTAGGTCCCGGTAGTCTGATGCGGTCTAGGTTAGGTTAGGTCAGGTCAGGTAAGGTCAGGCTAATTTCAAAATGCCCCATTTGAATATACCCTATCTTGGAAATGGGGCATTTGCAAAGAAAATGCCATAGAAGAAAATAGTCTTAGAATGGTCTAAATAAGTGGGTAATGAAGGTAGAAAAATCGTACCCAATAACGGTAATTCATTCAATATTTACCGTATATTTTTAATTAGTATCATTACCCACTATTTTGGACCATTCTAAGACACTTTTCATTTATGGTGTTTCGAACTATGCCCAGTTTTACAAACATAATTTGGAAATTAGTCTGACCTAACCTAACCTAGACCATAGCAGACTACCGGGACCTAACCTGGGCAAACTACCGGGATATAACCGGTGTAAACTATCATAAAGTGACCGGGGCAATTTCCTGGGACCTAGTTGAGTTGTAACACTGTAGTAACACTGCGGTGACTGCGCGGCCCTAGCCAAGAACGCAGTACTTCTCTACTAATACCAAAGACTTTCTTCAATGAACACTATATGTATATATATATATATTCTTGACAATACCGTTCAAGACGAAATAGTAAAAGTCACCATTTCGTAGTGGTAAAATAACTTCGTCTTTTTGCCACTGATAACTGTATTCTAAACAAATTTACGTCTCAAACAACCATGGTGGAGGTGGCATTTCATCTGATGATAAAATGCCGAATAGCATCTGCATCTGGTCGGCCAATTAAGAAAATAATACTTCCTCTTCGTAATTATTCTCCTGTCCTGTAGCCACGACGATAGACGCAGCTAGACGTTCCATACCACGGTAAATTTACAGAAGAACTGGGTTCACTGCATTGTATATTTTAGTATCATTACCCACTATTTTGGACCATTCTAACATAATTCTCTTTGACCCAACCTAACCTAGACCACAGCAGACTACCGGGACACCAGATCCGGGTAGGTCCCATACCACGGTTAGTTCCTAGTAGTTTGCCCAGGTTAGGTCCTGGTAGTCTGATGCGGTCTAGGTTAGGTTAGGTAAAGTCAGGCTAATTTCACAATGCCCATTTGAATATGCCCTATCTTGGAAATTGGGCATTTCCGAAGAAAATGCCATAGAAGAAAAGTGTCTTAGAATGGTATAAATTAATGGGTAAAGAGGGTAAAAACATTAGAAAACGGCAACGTATTGTTGTATGGTGAATGTGTTTGTTTGATTACGTTAACATTTAAGAAGCACATGGTGAGGCGACAGTGCTTCTGATCATAGAATACAGTAATGATCATTGTTGTCTTAAGAGACACTCTTGGGTTCATCGAGACAGCATCAAATCTTTCGGCTCATGATATTCCGTGTGGCGGACACAACTGTCTATCACTATTTGGAAAAATTGAATATAAAAACAAAAAATGAAGTCAATGTGTGGCAAGCCATTGAATAAAATAGTCTAGCATGAAAGTTAAGGTTTTCTATGATGCGGAGTTAACACCCATTTGTTGATTTTTTTCATTGAAGCAAAATTATAGTTCTCTGTTTCTTGTTACAAGGGGAAAGTCTTACACGGGAAAGTTTCCATTTTTATATGTCAAATAAAAAGTTAGTGTAAAAAGGGTGGTGTGAAGAAGCAAAACAGAGCAATGCCATCATGTCCTACATTGAGGTTGGTTACCTTCCCTTCAGTGAGTGAGTGAGTGAGGCAGGAGGTGGTGATGGTTGAAGCTGGTTGGTGAACACTAATACCTCCTTGATGAAGCCAAAACATAGTATTATGTGACTCACTGACTGTTCTACTTCATGGTGACATTTTGTATGTTGTATAGACCCAGAAACACGTTGATAGGAAGACGAGTGACGAATGTGACTCGGTTGACAGTAGAAGGAAGGAAGGCGAGTGACGAATGTGACAGTAGAAGAAAGGAATTTGAAAGACGAGTGACGAATGTGACAGTAGAAGAAAAGAATTAGAAAGACGAGTGACAAATGTAACACAAATGACAGAAGGAATTGTAAAGACTGGTGACCGTTACTGTAATACACGTGTGACCACAAGTAACAACAATACACAAACCACCCTGAAATATTACGGTACTAATAATAATATACAGTACTGTAACACTGAACGAAAAGGATATTACAAGAATAACATTAATTAATTGACTATTAGAAACAATAACAGCTAAAACGTTACTGATAATAACTATATACTTTAACATTGAACGAAAAGGATAATTACAAGAATAACAGTAATTGATTACAACTACTATTTTGTTAATTATTAAAGATTGGTACCAGAAAATATTAACATTAAAAAATGGAAACCAGTGTGAATTCAATTATTTTCTCCACACTGATTTTATTCATAGGCTCAGGTAAGATATAATAATTAGAATAGTATATGGGATTAATTAAGGAGGAAGTTTTGCGTTGATAAATCTGGAGCTATTGAATCCTCCAAACTATTCCAAGCAACAGAACACTATTATTTTTGCTCTTCTGGTTCTGTTTCCTAGCATACTTTGGAGGAATCAAGGCGCTCCAATGTAACAAAAAAGAATTACCACCTTAAGGGGGGTGATACACTGATTGGTCTTGATTCCTCCAAAGTATGTCAGGATACAGCAGGACCAGATGAACGAAAATAAAATGGTGATCTGACCTGTTGCTGGGAATAGTTTGGAGGAATTATGATCTCCAATAATGCCAACACAAATAATTATATCCCTCTCTTAATTAATTAATAAAAGAGGGAGGGGGTTCCTTTTATATCGAGAAATTTGAGATCTAGACATTCCTCCAAACGATGCCATGAAACAAACAGAAAAAAAGAAATCCTAATAAATGATTAAGTATGTATGTACAGTCGGCGGCAAAAGTCGTGTCGCCACATCTGCCAAGTCATGAAGTAAGTATGGAAATATAAGCTTCACAGACTCGTAAGATGAAAACCCCTAGTAGTTTTCTAGTTTTCCCCCTTGATATTGTAATTCTGTATGTTGGTAAATGTGTTGGTTCCATGATTATCCTATATGGTAACCTTCAAGAAACGCTAAGTGAGGCGACATGACTCTTGCCGCCGACTGTACCACCACTGAGCTCGTCTGTTTTCTGTGGTAGTTTGGAGAAATCAGTAGCCCTCAAATTTGTCCATTTATACATAACTAGTGACCCGAGCTTTACAAACTATATATTTTACTGTTATTATTCTCTCTCTCTCTCTCTCTCTCTCTCTCTCTCTCTCTCTCTCTCTCTCTCTCTCTCTCTCTCTCTCTCTCTCTCTCTCATCACCTGACCAACAAACAAACAAAATAGTCGAACCCAAAGCATAACCTCCTTAAGAAATACAAAGGACATACAAACAGCAACAGAACTATTGGTCCTTGTGAAGGTGTATGGTTGAGGGAAAAGATAGCAAAGAAGAAGGAAGAGGAGGAGGAAAGGAGGGGAAGGAGGAGGAAAAAGAAGGAGAAGAGGATAAGGAGGAAGGAAGATAAGGAGGAAGGAGAAGGAGAAAGAAGATGCTGAATAGGAAGAGAAGGAGAAAGAGGATGTTAAGAAGAAAGAGGATATAAAAGAGAAAGAGAATGATAAAAAGGAGGGGGAAGAGAAGAATACAAAGGAAGTCAAAGAGCATCAGAAAGAAGAAAAGGAGAATTACAAAGAATGTTTTCTAAGAACATACATACTTACATACATACATTCATGCATACATACATACATACTTTCATGCATACATACACTCATACATACATACTTTCTCACATTCATAAATACATACATACATACATACTTTCTTGCAAACAAGAAATATTTGTACATAATATATTGTACATAATATTGTTGGTGTGATTTGTTAACTATACGAAGCAACAACAACAATAATAACAACAACAACAGGCCACCATTACAAATTTTTGGTTAATCTGCTTCTGTTTCCTCTCATACTTTGGAGGACTCAAGACACTCCAGTGTATCAAAAGTATATATACAACTATGTGATCCTGTATGAGAATTGGAGGCTTCTGATTCCTCCTGACTATGCCACGAAACAAGCTCCTTCCATATACAGTAGGTGTGTGTGTGTTTGTGTTTCGTGGCAATATTTGAAGGACTCATTTATCTCCAATTTTCTGACTACCAAATATTATGTTGGTAAATCTGGAGCAACTGAATCCTCCAAACTCTTCCAAGCAACAGAACAAAC
>JAWQEG010004254.1:100000-105000 GCA_033782935.1 Petrolisthes cinctipes
TACCATTATATTTCGTAGCTGTTGGAGTGGTAATAATTGTGAGTTAATCTTACCTTAATCGCAGTAAATATTCTCTTAAGAAATAAATGGTTGTCATTTCTCTCTGTTTCTCACCTGCAATTCATTTCCTGCTAATTCACAGAAATAAATAGAAGCCTAAAACATGATATGATTATTCCATATATGTAGTTCTTTTCATTCGTTGATCATGTAAAGTTATATAAATCGTATTTAATTTCTGTGCAATGATTTGCACTCAAATACAGTATACCTGTTACTTTATCTTATCTTGATTTGCAACGGCTTGTCCCGCAACCTTTTTATTTATGGGATAATGCTTGTATATTACTATCTAAGCCTTACCAAATAGTGTTGATGAAATTCCGCTTAAAATATCCCAATCACGCTCTGGGCTGTGATGATGGTTCTAAGCCATTATTTTTTTTGTTTGTATAATAAGCGAGCAATATTATTTGAGTCGCTGAATTCCTTCCTAGGGCGCCCAATGGTGCCAGGACACCTTAGAATATAATACATGTAAATTGGGAACTTCATTTGTGTGATACCTGTCAAACAAAACTAGTGTATCATTAAATACCTTATCTGTACCCACTGCTCAATGGCAGAAAATTTATGTAATAAGTCAGATACCTTATAAAAATTAATGATAATATCGTTCTTCCCCAATATTTTATTATTTCCTTTTTCTCTTTTCAACTGTTTGATAAAATTGGAAACGAGAGCTCTCAGAATGTAGACGTCATCTTTATCCGCTTGATGCACTTCGTCGGAGCTAATAGGCGCCGCGAGTATAAACACGAAAATTGTTATATAGGTTGATGTGGGCCACATCCGTAAGAAAAATTATTATATATCATTGGAAACCGATCGGAGTTTTTGTTTATAAATGTTTATATTATTATCATCAATAGTAGGGATAAAATTACTAGGAAGAGGAATTGTTAATGTTCAAAAGATATTGATTGGTTTCATTGTGGATGTTGGGTTTTGCGCGCTTTTACCAATTTCTTTATTCTCTTTACATAAACAATATCAACCGCCTGGTAAAATTATGCATTATTATAGGTTTATTACCTACTAAAGAAGTGTGAAGATTCGATCGGGTACCCGTTATCACTTGGAGTGAACATATTGAGTTATTTGTTTTATTATGTCGGCGATTACGCAATATTTCCATGCAAGCTCATAATTTGTTTTGTTATGTTGGCAATCACGCATTATTTTCATGCAAGCTCATAATTTGTTTTGTTATGTTGGCAATCACGCATTATTTTCATGCAAGCTCATAATTTGTTTTGTTATGTTGGCAATCACGCATTATTTTCATGCAAGCTCATAATTTGTTTTGTTATGTTGGCAATCACGCATTATTTTCATGCAAGCTCATAATTTGTTTTGTTATGTTGGCAATCACGCATTATTTTCATGCAAGCTCATAATTTGTTTTGTTATGTTGGCAATCACGCATTATTTTCATGCAAGCTCATAATTTGTTTTGTTATGTTGGCAATCACGCATTATTTTCATGCAAGCTCATAATTTGTTTTGTTATGTTGGCAATCACGCATTATTTTCATGCAAGCTCATAATTTGTTTTGTTATGTTGGCAATCACGCATTATTTTCATGCAAGCTCATAATTTGTTTTGTTATGTTGGCAATCACGCATTATTTTCATGCAAGCTCATAATTTGTTTTGTTATGTTGGCAATCACGCATTATTTTCATGCAAGCTCATAATTTGTTTTGTTATGTTGGCAATCACGCATTATTTTCATGCAAGCTCATAATTTGTTTTGTTATGTTGGCAATCACGCATTATTTTCATGCAAGCTCATAATTTGTTTTGTTATGTTGGCAATCACGCATTATTTTCATGCAAGCTCATAATTTGTTTTGTTATGTTGGCAATCACGCATTATTTTCATGCAAGCTCATAATTTGTTTTGTTATGTTGGCAATCACGCATTATTTTCATGCAAGCTCATAATTTGTTTTGTTATGTTGGCAATCACGCATTATTTTCATGCAAGCTCATAATTTGTTTTGTTATGTCCTGATGAAATTGTTGAAATGCAACTCACTGTCGTTCAGTGTAGTTGTCCACGTTGTATCATGGCTTCTGTGTGGCAATTTTATATCATATGAAAGACGTATCCATACGCCATATAGTATTTCATGTGGAGTTTTTCCCTTTATTTCCGTATTTTGTAGTGTTTATTGACCGTCATATCGATGCAGTCTTCCCATGTGGAGGGATTTTCCTTGTTTCTGTGCCACTAAGTACTTCTAGTATTTTTTTTTTTTTTTTACGGTGCTGCCGTTTTGTTAACCCATTAAATGCTGGGAGATATGGTAATACAAACGTTTGCTTAATGTCGTAGAAATCAGATACCTTTTATAATATCGAGACATGTATATGGTCATATAAAGTTGGTTTTTATATATGTGCACTTACCTTTGCGGTTTTTATCATAGTGTTGCCGCCACCAAATATTTAGAAAATGGTTAACCATTGGTAATAACTTATTTGCGTCCTGATTCGGAATTGGTAAGGAAAGTAGATCTATTCCTACTACGTTCCATGATTCGTCCAGGATTAGGGATTCCCGTCATGGAACAGGTCCAAATGTATGGCCTTTATTTGCATTGTCTGCTTCGCACTGAGCGATATATGTGTTTCATCATCTACCCTTAGTTTATGCTAATGGTGTATTGTATGGAGAGTGGTCAGGTACCTATCTCTCCCAGGATGTCTTGCTGCTGTATTATGATATAAGGGTAATTAATACTGAGGGAATCATTATTTGTTGTATCACTATTTGATTGTTTTTTCGTCACGTTTCCTAAGTTTTCTGTAAATAATATCATCATGAAGGGAAAATATATTTAAGTGACTGGGTAATTTTGGGCCATTATTTTCATCCTCAGTTTTTAATGAATATTTTATTACATTCATCATAGAATTGTTTGCTAATGTTTACGAACCGCATTAAGGTCAAAGTCCATGGGTGTCCTCGGAACTAAAAGGACAAGATGACTGTTTAAGGGATCTACTACTTTATTAATCGTCCTAAAAGATAGTTAATATCAATATGCGGGAGAAATTCCTGAATTGTTAGACATTATCTGGCTAATTTTCCCGTTAGGGTTTGAGGTTATAGTAAGCCACGGATCGTTTGATAATTTGCGAAAACATGTAAAGGATAGCCTTATATGATTTCTCTCAAAGTACGAAGTGCCCATAATATTGTTTTTCTTAAGTTTCCTGTTTTGTTACAGAGTAACGAGTAATCTGCGTACTTAATATTCTCTAAGCATAAGTACATACCTGACATAGACCCGTAGCTATCTCATACATAAGTACAGCGCCTTAGCCTACTGAGGAAGCATCGGTACACTCCATAAAAGACAATGAATATTTGGGAACGTAAGAATTGAAGCTTACATTAATTAACCTTTAATGATTCAAAGCTTAGCTGTTTTTCTGGCATCCATACAAAATTTGTATCTTTCTCGAGGGGATTATTTAGGTGTTTAGTTACTTGGGAAAATACTTTACAAAGATTCTATATAAGAACATAAGACCAAGAATGATTTTATGTTAGTAACATTTATTTAGAATAGTGAATACTCTCATTGCTCGTATTTTATCAGATTGTGTATGGAGCACAGGGGCGGTTAAATGGATAACCTAAAATGATAAGTTCCTGGTAAGAAACTGAGACATAGACATTTAAAGTTTGAGGCCTACCTAATGTAATCTCTGTATAACCTTCGTTATAGTTACTTAGTATGAAAATAATCAAATCGTTGAGATTAGCGATGACTACGTTATTAATAAAACCAATACGAAAATTGATCATATGCTGAAATGTGGATGAAGCATTACATAAACCAAATGGTCTACGAATGTATTCATAATAACCATGGGAAGTATTAAATGTTGTAATGGGTTAAGGAGATGTTAGAGTAATGGTATATTTTTTTTTCTAATAATTCACCAGGTAGGGCAATCGCATTTTAATATGTGGCTAGTATAGTGATGAGATTATCACGATAAAGTGGAAAATCGGTCCACTGACAAAATTTCTAAGTTGCTCGTACGTGACTATCTATTTATATCCTTCGGTAAGAACCGATACAATATTTCCTTGTGGTATTGGTCTAACTTCCATCTGTACAGATCACATAGATATGTTCCTTTCTTTACATGAATATTGGTAAATGGTTTATTAATATCAGTGACATTTTCACTGTGTACATTAGTTAAGTAAATTAATCCCTGGTTATATATTATTTTACTAGTTCTATTAAGGATAGAACGGTATTTTGTGGCTGTACATGAGATGGAAGATGTACCTTCAATTTATGGACGAAATTTGGAGTTAATATATTATTATATGCAGCAATGGCCTTTATGATAATGGGGTTATTTCCCTCATTTTCAATACGTATAGGGTTAACATTACCTGGACTTATATATTTTGGCCTGGACAATCCTGTATTTGAATACATTAATTCCTAAAATGTATTATTTTATGTTTAGGGTTTATTATTATGGTTTGTTTAATAAGGTATGATAAACCTAGTTTATAATTTCGTATTATATAAAATTCATTATGAATATGGTTAGTTCCCTTGGCTAACCGTACAGGAAGGGTTAGTTTCCCTAAGACCTGTAATTTATTGCCTATTATGGTTGACAATTCTATGTCACCTGTTCAATCTTGGTTTATAAATGCTGCTGGGGACCTAATTTGCTCAATTTGTTAAAGGAATTATCCGATAACAAGGAAACTGCGGCGCCTGTGTCTATCATTAAGTGGGTGTTAGTATGTGATACTAGGACAGGGAATTATAGTATATTATTGGTAAATGCGACGACAGGGCCTACAGTTATATTTTCGGTACGTTTTAATATTGTGGCGGTCTCGTTTCATGCATCATGTTTCGATTGTGCCAGTCCCGTTTCATTCT